>APFE031445661.1:1948-159835 GCA_000404065.3 Pinus taeda
GATTACAGAGAGAGCAGGATAGCTATTGAGCTGATTCTTTTTGTATGTGGTTGAGGATCTCCACTTGATTGATAATACATGGTTGGGTTTTATGCTGGTGCTTTCCCCTGGATATATCTTGTGTTATGTGTGATTATTTCTCTTGATCAGTTATGCATGTTTCTACTTGATGTTTCTCATGAATTCGATTATGCTTCTGATTAATGTTTTGTAGAAGTAGAACAAGTATTATGCTTTAGGACATTGCATATATCGGTTTGTTCTATAGGTGAAATTTCTACATGGTATCAAAGCACGGGTGATCAAGCAAGAACATATACTAGTAGGAGAAATTCAAAGTTTATTATTCAGGATATAGATCTCTAGATCTCAAGTTCTTATCACATCTATTTCATCGATGGTGTTCTATGGTTTGAGGCTTGATTATGCCCTTGATGGCAACTCAAACTATATAGCTTGGAAGGATCACATGGAGGCAGTTTTGGAAGATTATGGCCTTAAGGATTTCATTGATCAAGAAGTCCCAAAGCCTATTGACAAGACTGAGCCGGTGGAATGGGGTATGTGTGTGGCTAGAGCTAGGAGAATTCTCTTAGAGGGTGTTCAAGATCACATAGTCTCAAGCCTCCATGGGAAGGAGTCTCCGTTTGCAATGTGGAAAAAATTGAAAGATTTATATCAGAATAACAGTGATCAGAGGAAGCTAGCACTGAAGGACAAACTTCGAATTTCTCCTGCTAGTTTATTGTTCTTGCTTGATCACCTGTGCTCCGATACCATGTAGAAATTTCACCTATAGAACAAACCGATATATGCAATGTCCTAAAGCATAATACTTGTTCTACTTCTACAAAATAATGTCTCTCCTATAGAATAATGTCTCTGGACTCTATTGAAGGGAAATTTACAATGAAGAAACCGTTGGAACAGAGATGAATTTCACAGTGAGCAGTCTAGTTTGTGAAAATCCATTGGAAGAGCTCAACATGTTTTGGCCAAAAACTATTGAATCTACAGATAATAGCTTATTTTTCAAAAATATTACAATGTTCATCTGTTTCTGGTATATCTATGCTTAATTATGGGGTATAATTCAGTTGCTCCACAATATATGGGCTGGGTTCAGTTCCAGCTTGCTTAGGTATTCATGTAGGAGTACTTTTCTCTTTGAGGATGTTCTTGAAAGAAAGCCCAACATTTTTGTGCTTCTGTTGTGTTTCTATATTTTTTGTTGAACTGCTCTCTATGCCGCCTCCTGTTTGTTTTGTTTTACTGTAGGCTGCTGTTGCGCCACCTCTCAGCCTCATATTGAGTGTTATTGTAGGCGCAGACATAATATCATAGTCCATGAGAGGTCTGGTATCCTGGAGAGCTTTGCCCCCATATATCAGATGTTGAGATCCGATAGGATATCCAATGTGGTGGAAAATGCGACTCTTCAAATGTAAAACAAAGTTTATTACAAGAACCCAAACCAAGATAGATATCCCCAAAGGGGTTTTAATAAAAATTTGATATCGTTGAGAGTTTACCAGTGGTTCTGCTTCTAATTGGAGGCTCCTAGGCCGTTCAAGGTCAGATGTCACGCCTTGCAATGGGTTCTCTGTGAACTCCTTCAGGTATGTATTGTCTAGTTTCTAGTAGCTCGACTCATTTTTATGATCAGTAGACCACATAAATGGAGATAGACCGAACGATGTAGTAGTCCTTAGAGAATGTAGGAGGGTGTAGATTTGTGTCTCTGTAAATAGTCCATATAACTTGACTCGTCGATGCACGTCCATGCACTTGTTCATGAATCACAGGACTGTTGAGCAATGTTGGTAGCCAACGGTTGCAGAGGGTTCAGGGAAATAATCGTTAGATGGATAATCCTCCACCATGGCACCTCGTGCCCAGTGACCCATCTGCTAAAATGCTCCCTCAGTTGCTCCGCACCCCATAGCGTAGCGCTCAGTTAGTAGTAGGCCACAACAGGGGTTCGATTTGCCAATCCGGCTGCAATCAAATGTTTTGTGCTCGGAGGGAGACATTGTCCCCATAGACCATAAAACCTTCCGTACATCCGTAGTAGCCATTTCATCTAGAATGGTTCACCATCTATGGGCTCAGAGAAATAAAAGTAGTATATGCAGCAAAACGACACAGTGTGTTCCCACCGAGCTGGTTCCTCCATTAAGTCCCTTCCACAGAACAGTAGCCACCCTCGGTCCGGTGGATCCATAACCCTACAGCCCAACGATCTGTCCAAGGAATAGTATAGGGTTGCCGCGAACCAAATCCCATTGTCACTCAGAGAAACCCTAGCTTTGTATTCCATTTTCGTCTTTCTTGGAGTTTCATTTTTGTGAGATTTTGCATGCGGTAGCGAGGAGCCTGGGCAAGCAATCAAATGCAGCAGCCTCCACTTGAGGCGACCATATCTCAGGATTCTTGTAGCAAATAAAGACGTGCCTCACATAGATCTGGATGGATCCCACAAGTGACTTCGTGTACATCTCTGGCCGAGCGAAGCTGTGCTCAACATCTCTATTGTGGCCACTCATGACACCAAGCAACAAAACATCGTTCTGCAAGCTGCTTGAGGCATGCCCGATCCGTTGCGCAACTTCCAATAATGTGTCATCTAGTTCAACCCCCATGGGGCTCGAACCATTGTTGCTGTTGTTGAAAGCACTCGAATTGTTCCACCCGCTCGTCATTTTTACTCTGAATTATTTTAAGCTTCAATTTAAAATTATATGTATATGTATATGTATATGTATATGTATATGTATATGTATATGTATATGTATACGTATATGTATATGTATATGTATATGTATATGTATATGTATATGTATATGTATATGTATACGTACGTTATATATAGATATATCTATACTACTAAATGAATTATAGTTTTTTGGACATGTGGTATAGATATGTCATTGTATTAGCCCATGATATTGTAACAAAAGCTATTTACATGTTAAGAATCTTTATGGTAAAGTAGAAATGAACTTCCATAATTAAGAATCTTGTTACATGTTTTTCTAATTGTATATATGTTTAGCCGATATATAAATACTTTTTATAATTAATAATAATAATAATTGAAAATAAATTTATAATTTAATTAATTTTTATGATTTTCTTAAAATGGGGAGGATGAGGACTAAAGAATTTGGTAAGTTTCTCGAAGGCCTTAGCAACTAAGGTTGGGTAACAGTTAATTTCCACAAAAAGTTTGTGGACGAAAGTAGTTCTTAGGAAACATGTCTACCCTAGTTCATTAGAAGACTAGATTATGAATCCCATCAATATTAGACCAAATGTATCAGTGGTATGGAAGACTGCTGTCGATTCTTTTAACATCATTGAAAGTGGATTGGCCTGGAAAGTGGGCTCACGGGAAAGACTAAGGATTGGTCAGGATCCATGGATTGGTTGCGGGAACAATTGTCAGCTGTCTCAAGAGATGGTTGAGTTCCTTGAAGCAGGAGGTAGAAGAACCTTAAATAAGGTGGTTGATCTTGAGAACATGACGTTATGGGCTCGGGGTTGGCTGGATCCCCTATATTTAAATTTACTTGAAGAATGGCATCAATAGTGGCATAATTATACAATAGCTCTAAATATTTCCCATATTAGACTCCAAGATAGGGATGATGAGTTCCGGTGGATCCAGTCCCCTTTCAGGGAATATACACCAATGAAGGGTTATATATTTATCATTGCTGACAAAGGACCCAATGAATATGCCTAGTGGTGGAAGTTGGTTTGGAAGCTTAAATGTTTGATGAAATCATGACTTTTCCAATGGTACCTACTCGAAAATAAATTCCTACTAGTGAAAACCTCAAAAAGAGGAGTTTTTCGAGTCCTTGCTGGTGTCCTTTTTGTAAAGTTGTAGAGGAATATGTGTATCATTTATTCCTGTCTTGTACCTTTATTAGCCAAATTTGGAACTCTATCTGCAATTCCCTATTGGTGGGCCTTGAATGACAAGGTTCATCCTACAAAGATGCATGGCAAACTTGGTGGAATTCAGTATCCCCCAAAAAACTAAGAAATCTCCCCCCTATCATAAACTGTGGAATTTGGCTCATCAGGAATAATGCGATTTTCCAAGATAAAGGAATGTGCCTTGATCAACTTGTTGCTCAAGTGGTGGCTATATGTGAACTTATTCCTATTGATGATACCAATAATACGGTGCACATTATAACTCAAGAACATGTCGACAAATCACGCCCATGGACGGATTTTGATGGATCCTCCTAAGAAGGAGGGATCTGTAAGGGCAGTGTTATCTTATATTTAAATGAAAATCACCCCTTGAAACTCGAAGGTGGATTGGTCAAGGGTCCAATAACTATGTTGAGCCTTTAAGCTTAAAATTATTACTTCTCTTTGCTTCAGAAAAAGGGTGATGACAATTGCAGGTTTTTGGGAATTCTAGTATGATTGTCGATTGGTTTAATGAAAACTCTAGATGCCACATGCACACACTTAGACCCATTTTGGAGGAAGTTCTGTTGTTAAAAAGGAATTTTGATCATATTACATGTTGTCATATTTTCAGGGAGAGAAATGTTATCGTTGATGAACTATCTAAGGCGAGCGAGCAACAAGTTTGGGGCACTTGGAAAATTATAGAGTAGGTTGACAATGAACACTATGAGTATTATCACACACCATTCATAGATGGTATACAGGTGGAAGAAGCAAAAGACTGAAGACATACCCCTTGCCTTTGATATGTTATACATGATGGTTTTGATCTACATTAAAACAATCTTTATTTTTTTGGTTCTCTCTATGTTATGCATCTACATGATGACTTTCATATAATGTTATTAAGTTATTTTGTAAAATGGTTGTTTATAAAGCCCCTAATCTCATATTTTTGTAAAGATGTATGCTAAACACTATGACTTGTTTGGGCTTCGTCCTCTATTGAAGGTTTTTTTTTTTTTTTGGTTTGACAATATGATTGTTTAAAAAATGGTCCTTTTTGATATGTCAATGACATCTTCAACATGTAATTTTCATCTACATAATGGAAATTATGATTTTTTCCTTGGGGGATTTTTTTAATGTTTTTTTAATCTTAATAATATTTATTATAAGTTTATGTCTATCGATGTTTATTCAACCATTTAATTTATATAACTAATCTATAATATTACTTATCATTTCATTTCATATATATATATATATATATATATAACCGTGACGAGAATATTGTATTAAATCAAAATCTGTGCATGGATTGTGACCTATATAACAATTGAGTACAGTAAAAATCCTTTGAGGCCAACTATACGTATAACCTCACAACGATCTTTATTCTTAATATCTATTAGTCCTTTTACAATCCTAAAAGACACGGGGTCTTTGGAGGTGTAGATTCTTTGAAAGACTCGTAGATACATTCAAAATTTACAATGCATAGCAAACCCATTGCTAAGGAATGATTGCAAAGGAAGGAATATCATTTCTCAATAGGAATCTTGCGTCCAAGTTTACACCTTTATTGGCGAGATCATCTGCAACATAATTGTTCATTCTTAACACATGAAAGAAGTTAATAATAAAGAAGGTTACTTTCATATTCCTGATTAGATCAATAATGTTTCACAACTTGTGATCCTTAGGCAAACATCCATGAACAAGGTGATGGACAACTAGTTATAAATCTCTCAACAACCCCAAATCTTCTATGTTTACTTCTTTGGCCAAAAAAAACCCTTATAATAATCCATAAAAGTTTACTTCTTTGGCCATAAAAAAACCCTTATAGTAATCCATATATCTTTATTAACATTATTTATACCATTTCTTGACCCTCAACTAAATTTCAATTTTTTTTTATCAAAATTAAAAATAACCCCCCTCTTACCACCCTAAACACCTAATTAAATAAAAATACCCACACATATTGCCAAATCGACCCACCCACATCTTAAAATGAGGTTGAAAGATTGTAATATAGAATTTGTTTTAATCGTAAATGATTTATTAATATTAAGATCCAATGTCCTAACAGGCTACATTGCAAGTCCTACCATGGTTCAAAATTAATATAAAAGTTGATGGGTTATATATCTAATACAATGAAACCTCCATGCACAATAAAATATGTGCGTCTATCGTGCGTCGTTTGGCGCTCCTCCCAAACTGACCTGCTTAGTCGAGCCCCATCAACATCTGCTGGTCCTTATTTAAATATTCTTGTACACAGCATTTATGTTAGAGAAAGAACTATTAGACATGTCAACCTTAACAGCATGTTCTGGATCTTAAAAGCCCATATTCCAGATTCCATAATTCATGCGGACAGAGAGACGACGACCTTTACCTGCATATTGTTTCGCTTTTCTGGACTGCAGAAGCCGAAAGTTCTATGCTGAAATGCTTTAAAATTTCAGTATTGAATTGGATTCCTTAAAAGTTTCAGGTATGGAATTGGGTTAAGCAATTGTATCTATAATATGTATAACCCTTATCAGCAGTCCTTTAATTACATTTGAATTGATAGTGCAGTTGGGTTTATAATTGAAGGCACAGACATGGCTGAGGGCTACATGTTTCAGTCTGAATTGCAGTCACCTTTGCCCACAGGTACATATGGGAAAATTTCTCCAGTTTTTACGGTGTTTTAATTATTTTTATTGCAAATGTTTGGTAGCTTGAGGTGGTGTTTAGGGGGCTTAACACAATTGAGAAATTGATCTGTTAACTTATAGCCTGGTATTTACAACATGATTGATTTAACTACAGGATTTCTTGCATAGGTAATGAGATTATCAGACCTATGTGTTTTTTTGCCTATTGAATGGTAATGGCGATCATTGCCGTATGTTTGGTTTCTGGTTCGTTTGCAGTCAAAATGAAAATTGAGAGTTCTGAGCATGGCAACAATTCGTGACAACGCCCAACCAACTTCGTGTTCGCTGTTTTCATTGAAGATTCATTTGTGATAATGTCAATATTAATATAGTTGTGCTGTAGAAACATACATGCACAAATGTTTGTAATCAGGCCCCTGTTTTCAACAATTTATTTTTATGTTTTTCGTTTAACTTCCTTTCCGACCTAACCTGGTTTATAGGATCGATTCTGCAAATCAAAATTTGATTAAGCTGATATAGTGTCATTTGCAAGAAAAAAAGGGCTCTGGTTTGAAAGCAATATAATTGTCAATAGCAATTGATTCTGTCCCATTTCTTTATACCCATTCACTTTTCTACCATGTGGTAAGCATATGATGTTAGGGTGTTCATTTTGCTACCAGTAGAGAGAAACTCCATTATTGGAACTTGGTCAATGGTTCTATTGCATTGGTGCCTCAATTAGTGTCGATGAAAGATAAAATCTGCTTCTGCTCTGAGGGAGGTTAGGGATATGCATGTCTGCGAGGGTTTAACTTCTACCTAACTGAAAGAGATGCTTTCATGCATTTGTTTCTTCTAGTTCGAATTTATAACCTTGCATGGACAGGATATTAGGAAGAATTATAGATTTGTGAAGGGATTTTTGATAATTAGGCAGAGTTAATGTTAATTTTTAAACTTTTCGTAATGGAGTAAACATTCAGTCCACCTATGCGAAACCGATGTGTTTTGTTAAGAAAGTTGTTTTTTTAAATATCCAAATGCACAGGCCATATTGAGGAATAAAATCATTTTCATTTTTGTTATTCAGAAATGTCTTGGAAGGGTTTCATTTAGGATGAAATTATGATTTCGAATGAAGGTGATTAAATAATGAACTGTTACGTCATCGCTTTAATCCCAAGGGTGAACAGGGCTGTTTCAAATTGCTAAGAATTAATTACTTGGATACTTTCACGAAGATATGCAATAAAAGACTGCTTCTCGTGTAATTTCCTCAATTTTTTATTATTAGTTTTTAAATTTATTTATTTAATTCAAAGTGCTTTCAGAAACATGCCCCAAGGGGTTACACTGCATAAGACAGACAAACTTTGGCTTAGATGCTAGGTATGAGGGGTATCTATTCTGCCAACTTTGCCTCAAATTTGCACCCAACCTCAATCTTTTCTAACATGCCATATGGGTGGGGCTAATCAGAGTAAGAATGAAATTCCTGTGGATGGCTTCCTGTCAACCTCACTAGTGAACCAATGACCAGTTGGCAATTTTTTCAAATATGCCATTAAGGTGGGGCTAACAACAAGGATAGAACTTTGGTGAATGGCTTAACACTCTGTAAATCTCACCATAGAACCATGGCCCTGTTGGCAATTTCCTCAAATAATGATTTGGTTCACATTCTCAAGTGCATTGTGTTCAAGTCATAAATCATGTTAGTTCTCTTGATAGAGACTTTTATTCAATCACCTTCTGTCATGGTGATGTCACCATTTGTTGTGCTATCTCAAAGTTAACCGAGCCTAGGTGGTTTGTCCTAGGATTGTGGATGAGGTTAGGTGCAAGTCCTGGGTGGTTTTGGTGTAGTAGAAATCTCTCAGATTTGGTTCCTAAGACGAAGGTTTCCAGCCTACAAGGGTCTAGCTTGAAAGGATATTTAAAGCATATTGAATTCATGAAATATGTATTTATAAAAAAAATTCGAAGGTCATTGGACTTCCTATTTTTCAGATATTTCCAAAGATGATTATTTATCCACATGTTTCTACTATCCTCAAGCTTTCATACAGGTCGCAGATGTTGGATGTCGAGTTAATTAGAGATAGCTTGAAGTTCATGTCCAACCAGCATCCTATATTCCCTCTACTTTCAATGCTTTATCTTGGAGTTTCCTAACGGTTGCATTCTTTTCACAGAATTAGTTCTTTGTAAATATGGTTATTTATGTTGTTTTCTCACTAGATATATGTGATTTCTTAGAAAGGGTCATCTTATATTGGTTCTTATCCCCAGAGGTAGCCAAGGACAAACTCTTCTTGAGGATTCCTTTGTGTCTGCTTTGTCTTGAATATTTAATGGCCTTTATTTCTTGTTTCTATTGGTGAAAACATCTAGCATTCCTCTATTTCTCACTGTATAAATATTTGTTATTAAGGGTTTTGTGGGGAAGGAATTTCTAAGTGATGAATATTCAATAGATTGGAGTGGACCTAGCATTCCATTGAAGTACTGCTTGATCATGTTAGATCTTTCTTGATCCAATGTTTGAAGCCACTGTACATTTACTTACTCTGTTTGGGCTGTTTTATCCGAAACCTTTATAGATAGTTGCCTTTTCTCAGGGCTGTTAAGGTCATTACTGCCTATGTTTTAATCCCAATAGCTGATTTCTCTGTTTTACCAGAATATGAGGTGACAATGTACATTAGAACGAATTAAACATTACCATTCGGAAGTTGTAATTCAAAAGCTGGGAATAGATCGTTATTGTAGAACCAACTTTGTAATGTGCAATTTGTTCATTCAGCAGGTTTAAAATTTTTCTTCAAATGTGTTTCAAGTTTCAACATGATAAGATCAAGTGAATGGTTTTTGACTAAAATTTAGCTTAAGTCACATGACACGAGACACGGAGGACACGTAAATACGAGTATTCAACACGAGACATAATGGCCCCTAAAACAGGACACGAGGGACATGTTTTATATATGTATATATATATATATATATATATTGAAATATAGTTCTTGATCCATATTAAGTCACTTAAACAGTGAAATATAGTATTAATTTACTACATCAATGATGTTCAATGGTTCATTGTTCACAGTTCAATGAACATTGAAGATTCTCTTCAATGTTCATTGTTCATGTTATAACTTAAAGTTGTAAGTTATAAGTTATTACTTATTAATTATTAACTTATTAAGTTATTAACAATTGTACAAGGCTACCAACACATAAGAAACTACTAACTATAAATATATAAGAACTAAGATATTAAAAGTTAGTTAGAGATGTCTGAGCAAATTTGTGTGGTAAATGATTTGGTATTTCCGACTTCTTTTAGGAAGCAACCCTTGGTGGGTGTACTATTGCGGACAAAATAAGAACATTATTCAGAAGTAAACTGCTATCTAAGGGTTTGACACTGGCTCGGTACGCATTATTCATCTCTTTTGCAACATTTGGTCCTCTTTATGATCCACATATTAATAAGTAGAGAATCGATGCGTAAAACCTTTTTGTGATCTGCTGTTAAGGCTCAAATGATTCACTATTTTATTATTGATCATTGCTGCTCACACAGATTTGAAGTAAATTTTCTTCTGCAATTTCCGGTGGTCTTAAACAGATTTGCTAAGAATCCTATTTCAATGTTATAAAGCATTTCTACCTAGTTGATTATAAATCGGAACTCATTTATGATGTATGGGATTTGAATTTCTTGAATGTCTCATGGTTTGCTACACATATTTCATACAAGCTTAATTAATGCCATAATAACCAAACAACTTGGCAGATTTGTGAAGCATCCCTTTGCTGTGTTTATCCCTGCATTTGGCACTGAAGAAAAGACCTGAACTAAATATGTGGTTTTTAACACACTAAAGTAACTAAAGGCAGATGTAAGTCCTGGCTTAATGTTTATAGGTCCCTTTCCTTATCCCGTCAGTGACTAGTTCATAACTCTGAAATTAAATCTTTTGAATGTCTTAAATCAAACTCTTGTTCTGATCTGCTAGTTAAATGAATCACCACTTTGAGAAGTGAGCTTGAATCTTAATGCATTCACATTTGAACAGATGCCTGAGGCTTAAACTGATCTGTAATAATCACTAATTTTTCGTGGGACACGTGTCCAAATAGGAAAAATCGCTAGGGCACGTTTTATCCACATGACATGCGTGTTTCAATCAAAGGACACGATGAAAACGCATTGAATACGTTTTACATTTTGGAGGACACGATCAAAACTGTGTTGGACACGTTTTAGGGTGTATTTCGTGTTTGGCACGTGAAATACGGGACACGTGACCCTGGGGATGTGTCCTGTGAGTTAGCTTCAATTATATTCTTCTCATTTCTTTCATTTTAACTGCGTTGGTAATTTGGTTAAAAATCTGATCTCAGCCATCATAATTTAATTAGTAATTTTTCTACTCTTCTCAAGTGCTTCCAAGCACTTAGAAGTTAGCATAGTATGCTTGTTTAAGTATAATTTACAATGTACATGCATATTTCACTTATTTATGAACAGGAAACATGTATCCTAGGTACACCCCCCACTGCAAAAGCACCAGTCTGAATAGAGAGGTAGCTAACCATGATAGGGGTATCTTGCCCTATCACAGAAAGTGTTACTCCCTCCTCAAGCTTAAGGACCATGCATCCTCATCAAATTTCATGTAAGTACTCACTATCGTCTTTGGTCAAGACAAAATGTAGACTCTATAAGCCTTGAGTAAACACTCTACCAACAAACACACCCTTCAAATTGGAGGGTTTAAGCTTAGTTCTTTTCTTCTCAGGGATATGAATATAAACATGAAACCCAAAAACACATATGTCAAAAGTGTGATACCTACGGCTTCTCACTAGTGAAAGCTTTCTTTGGTGTCTTTTAATTTAATACCCAATTAGGGCCACCTGTTCAGGATGTAGACTAACATACTGCAAGCTTCTACCCAAAGTGAGTTGTCAGGTACTGTCAACTCCCTCTTGATCCTTGCTTCTCTACAAAAGGAATCAAGCTCCTTGGAGGTATACTCTCCTCCAGTTGTTAGACATTAGTACCTTGATCTTCTTATCTATTTAGTTCACAAGAGCTTTAACCTCTTAGAACTTGCTAAAGGCCTCATCCTTTGCCTTGATAAAATATATCGGACTTTTCCTACAAGAATAATCAAAGAAAAAAGACATTATACATACTACCTATCAATGAAACCGATGACATGGATCCACAAACATCTGCATGTACCAAATGTAGAATCCCTCTTGATCTATGCTCACTACTTAAAAAGCAATCTTGGCATGCTTGTTGAGTGCACATCATTTTCAGACTCCAGCCTTTTGAACCTTAAATCCCAATGATTTGGATTTAAATAGGAATGCAACAAATTGCAGATATAACCATAAATACAAAATGCAGTAGAAATAACACTTCATTTCATTAATATCAAACACTGAAATACTCTTACAAACATAATGGAAATAAGACTAGCTTGGGCGATGGTAGCTTATCTCTGAGAAGAGATGTGGTGGCTACATGCCTCTTAACTAAGTTACAATGAGGCTCAAGGGCTTTTTTATTATTGAATAATAGGAGAAAACCCTAAACAACCAAAATGAAAACCCTAACCCGAGGAGATGGAACAACAAGAGCTTATGGGCCTTGTTGGGGTTAGTTGGGCAACCAACTTCCCGGGGTCGTAACTTGGACATATTATCTCCGTTTGACACGTATGATACCTCATTGGAAAGATCTCTCTGAGGACTACAACTGTTGATGTGATTTCTGTAGCAATCACCGAACTCATTTTGTAAAAAAAGAATGTTGTTTACGGCCTCAAAACAGCTCCAGAAATTCAGGACCCAAAAAACTGCCAAAAATAGGAAATTGTGCTACAATAAAGGAAACTGAAGAAAAAAATTGAAAGAACAATGGTGAGGGTCTAAGTGGAATAGGCAGGTGGCCACCAATATCCACTTGGATCAGTCCTCCCCCTTTGGGAAGCAATGGTCTCCATTGCATTGAGTTCCTCCATGAGATGAGGAAACTTCTATTGAACTTGGTCCTTGGTGAGCCATTTGCCTTGGTGCAGGAGTTGGTCGGCTTTGACAACTTGATACAGTTGGATCTTCTGTTGGCGAGTGTTCTTGACTTGCGTGTCCATGATCCAATCTGTTGCAGCTTGTTTCATGCAGTCTAGATTTAACTTTGTTGGTGTGAGTTGTTTTGCAAATTTGGATGTGTCTAGTAATGGTGGAAAGTATGGCCGAAGGCAATGCACATTGAACACTGGTTGCAGGCCAAGGAATGGGGGAATGCTGAGCTCAAAAGAATTATCTCCCACAACCTTTGTGATTGTGTATGGCCCATATCGAAGCGGGCGAATCTTGCGTGGGGCCCAGCGAGGCGCTCCTTTTGCAAATGTAGCCAAACTTTGTCGCCCACCTGGAACTTGTGTGGCACCCGATGTTGATCATGTCGTTGCTTGTACTTAGCATTGGCTTTGTCCAATATGTCATGGACCTGTTGGCGGATGTGTTGAATGTGCTCAATGAAGCTATTTGCCTTGTCGACTTCAGACTGAACATGAGCCGAATCTGCCTGAGTTGCTGCAAATGGTATGGCCACATCAATGGGACATAGTGGCTGGAATCCCAAGCCCACCTGAAAAGGACTGTGGCCGGTCGAGCTATGGAGAGCCTGATTATATTTGTGCTGGACATAGGGGAGGCTCTCATCCCATGTGCGTGGATGCTTTGAGTTGTACATGCGCAAAATGTGTACGATCATCATGTTGATGACTTCTATCTGGCCATCAGTTTGGGGATGGAAAGTTGTGGACTTAGTGAGCTTGGTGTCCAGCATCGACCAGAGACTGGACCAAAATGTACTGAGGAACCTGTTGTCTCGATCTAAGATGATAGACTGTGGGATCCCAAAGTGTACCCACACTTGTTCAAAGAAGAGTTTAGCAGTGGCTTCTGCTATGATATTCTTCTTGCAGGCCGCCATAATGGCCATCTTCGAGAATCTTTCGATGCCCACAAAAACACAGTCGTTGCCATGCTTAGTAGAAGGAAGGCCCGACATTTAATCCATGGAGATGGATTCCCATGGTCGACTAGGGGTAGGTAGCGGAGTATAGAGGCCTTTCTTCTTGATGGTTGGTTTGGCAATTGTGTAGGCAGTGAAGGATCTGATGTACTTCCGACATCCTATCGAAGATTCGCCCAATAGAAATACTTCTGCAGTATTGCCACCGTTTTCTCGATCTCGAAATGCCCAACGACCCGACTGTAGTGCGCTTCCCAAATCATTTTGGCACGCTCGCTTGAAGGAACACAAAGGTATCCCTGGTGGCATAACAGATCATCCTGGAGGTGAAAATTTGGAACTTGCTGACCCTCCAAGAACGTATGGTATGTGTGGCCGAATTCTGGGTTAATTTTTTAGAGAAGTGGCCAATCAGAAGTCTCATGCCCACAAGAGTTGAGCATGATGGTTAACGCCATGATCAGTGGTCGGCTGAGGCAGTTTGCAACATTATTGGTGTTGCCCTTCTTGTACTTGATATTCAAATGGAACAGTTGCAGGTATGTGGATAACTTCTGATGGCGATCATTCTGCAACTTCCCTTGTGTCTGTATGAACTGCAGGGGTCGATGGTCTGTGTGGATGACCGTTTCCTTCCCCAAAATGTAATGCTTCCATTGTCGGTAGGCCTGCACAATGGAATACATCCCCTTGTCATAAGTGGGATACTTCTGGAATGTGTCTGAAAGTGTCTCATTGTGATATGCCATTGGATGCCCCTGTTGAGTAAGGACTGCCCCAATAGCATAGTCAGATGCATTTGTCTCGATTTCAAATGGTTGTTGCAAGTTTGGTATTGTAAGCACTGGTGCAGAGTAGAGGTGATGTTTCAACTCTGCGAATGCCTTCTGTTAAGATTTAGACCAAAAGAATTTTGCTTTAACTCCTCCCTTGGTGACTTGACTCAAGGGCCAAGTGATATGAGAGAACCCCAACACGAACCTGTGGTAGAAATTGGCAAGACTTAGAAAGCTACGGAGCTCTGTCAGAGTGGTTGGGGCTTGCCAATCCCGAATGACTTGGATCTTGGCTGGATCCACATGCACCCCTGTTCATCAATAATGTATCTGAGATACTGAACCTAGGTCATGCGAAAAGTGCATTTCTCCAAATTGGCACACAACTTGTGTTGCTGTAGTGTTTGGAGAACCTGTCGGATGTGGTGGAGGTGCTCTTCCCAACTCTGGCTGAAGATCAGGATGTCATCCAAGTATACCACTACAAATGAGTTGGTGAATGGCCACAAGATGTCATCCATCAACCTCATGAACGTTGCAGGATCATTCGTCAACCTGAAAGGCATAAGCAACCATTTTAAAAGGCCCTCCTTGGCTTTGAAGGCATTCTTCCACACATTGGAGGTTTCGATTGGTACTTGGTGATATCTGAACTTCAAGTCGATCTTGCTGAAATACTTTGCCCCCTTAAGTTGGTCCAGAAGGTCATCAATCCATGGGATCGGGTACCTATTCTGGACAGTGATCTTGTTCAGCACTCGATAGTCAATACAGAGTCTCCAAGTCCCATCCTTCTTCTATACCGACACCGTCGGGCTCCCACAGGGCGATGAACTTGGCCGGATGTGACCTTTCTACAACAGCTCCTGAATCTGCCTCTTGATTTCATCATTCTCCAGAACAGAGTGCCAATAGATTGGTCCATTGGGCAACATCACACCTGGGGTCAGATTGTTGGAGTGCTTGACCTGATAGTGCAGAGGCACCCCTGCGGGGGAGGTGAAGATGTCCTCGTACTCACGATCTTGTCCATCTGTTGTTGTCGTGTGGAGGGGCCATGTCTGGAGGTCGTGGCCACCGTCTTCTTCTTTCCCTGAGGGTGTATCATCAAGAAAAAAAATATGGTTTTGGAAATGAGTTTACTGCATTGTTTTGCAATAACCAGAGAGATGGTGGTAGGCGGTGCTACCTCCAGTTTTATGTACAACTTATTTCCCAAGGTAACAATATCAGTGCGAGGCCTTGACTCATACACAACATATCGCTTCCACAAGTATGGTTGGCCTAATAATACATCACAAACATCAAGGGGAACAACGTCACATAATACCTCATCCATGAAGGGCTTGATGTTGTATGGAAGGCGACACTGTTGGCTCACGTGAAGATCCCATCCTTGGTGAAGCCACCCGATGGTGTACGGTTGTGGGTGTGCAATGGTCAGTAAGCCCAGCCTCTTCATGACCTTTGCTGCAATGAGGTTCTTTTGGCTCCCGCTGTCGACAATGAACTGTAGTGGGGAACCCTTTACCCACATCTAGGAGTGGAAGAGATGCTCCTCCTATGGATCTTCGGGTTCTTCCTTATGGATCTTTGTGGTGGCAATGGTGGCATTGGGCTCCGTATCAATAATCTGCTTCCCTTTTTCATTCCCCTTGTCGGTTCTGACTCAGAGTTGGAACATGAATTTGATTCTGAAGCCTTCAGCTTGGCCAATAGTGACCGCTTGGCCCGACACTCACTTGTGTTGTGAGTGGAGCTCTTATGGAACTCACACCACTTTCCCGCGTCCTTCGGCTTCGCAGTGTTGTCCTTTGCTCGTGGCTTTGGTGGGTTGTGCTGGGTCGTCCCGCCTTGGCTTTTTCCTTTTTTCTACGGTTTGGGGGAACC
The DNA here is from genome assembly GCA_000404065.3 of Pinus taeda. NCBI lineage: Eukaryota > Viridiplantae > Streptophyta > Pinopsida > Pinales > Pinaceae > Pinus > Pinus taeda. The sequence continues at coordinate 18,283 of APFE031445661.1, forward strand.
TTTCCCTTGCTTTAGATTCGCAGATCCAAAGTCTCGCTTTTTCTGTTTAAACTTCTGCTCGATCTTGACAGTGTATTGGTACACTGTGATGAGCGAGATGTCCAGGAACTCCATCTCATCCTTGATGTATCTGTGTAGGCAGCGGCGGTACTTGACTCAGAATCCTTGATACCCAACTTCGTGCGAAGGGTATGAAAAATATTGGTGAACTCTGGCACATCTTGGTCCTTTCCTTACGATAGAGTGGTCCACTTTATGTATTTTTCCTTATAGCTCCCAACAGGGTAGTACTGCTCCTTGATGGCATCCTGGAATGAATTCCAAGTGGGAGTGGCTAAAAACAATGAGGTTGTACTTTCATCCTTTTGCTCACAGTAGGTTTCCGACTAGTCCTTAACGTGGGGGCGGCTTTGAGAAGAGAAAAAATAATCTTTTCTCGGCTAGAAAAATCAGAAAAATCATGAACAAAAAAATATCCTTCTAGCAGATTTAACCATTTATCTATGGCATTTGCATTTATTTAGCCCTCAAATATGGGAATGTCAAAGTTTACTTGTACCTTAAAAGGTGTGGAGCCTCCAGAGTGGCTGCTGGATGTGGATGTGCTGTCGGTGGGAAACCGTTGAAGGATCTGGGCAAAGTTATCCATCACCGCGTTCCTTTACTTCTCAAGGGCCTCCTCGAGCAATATTTTGATAGGATCTCCTGCTCTCTCGTCTTTCTTTTTGGTGAGAACTAGTATTGCAGCAATAATGTTGCAACTCCTAGGGCTTCCTACTTTACTTTTATCAACCTCGTAGTTCGTAACAAACTTGGAAGCGACGGTGCTGTATGCACAAGTACTAGCTCTTACTGCAGGCTGTCACTTGATCAGCTGGCGCAAGTTCGCTAGGAGCTTAAGCCAACTTCTGAGTTCTCAGTAGAAGCTTTGACTGTGATGAAAGAAAACTAACTCTACAGGGGCTAATCCGTTTGCAGAAAGAGAAAAAAACTGAAATGTAACGCAAACCGTAGCAAACCCTAATTTACCTATGAACCCTACTTTTGCAAGAAAATAGATGAAAACTGAAGAAATGAATGCCATTGACTACTGAAAAGGTAAATTGCATTTATTCAAGCTACTTCTGAAAAGATATGAGAAGAAAACATATTTTTGTGCTTTTGAGTGTTTTTTTGTGAAATTATTATGCTTGTGATTTATCTGGTTGTGATTGTGCAGAGGTTTGGTGGCAAAAGAAGATGGAGTTGGTTGTTGCAGAGGTGGAGGAAGGTGTGGAAAGGTCCTAAGAATCCCCTAGTACCCTTTTGGAGACTTCCATAGCGATTGGACTTCGAAAAATCACTCACAGGAAATTCTACAGGAGGCTGTAGGGGATCTACAGAAGGATCTACAGGAGGAGGCTGAGAGCTATTTTTGGAGTTTTGAAGGTGGAAAAATGATAGGAAAGGGGAACTGAAGGCTATGAAGGTGTTGAGGTGTCTAGAACTTTGTCAAGGAAGATCAAGAACGAATGTGATGGTTGGATTTGTTCAAATGGCAAGAAAGCAACTTTATGGAAAAAAACACAGAAATTAGGGCAGATTGGCGAAATGTTGCGAATGAGTTGGGAAATCTGTGAGAGGGGGGCTGGTGCTGGCTGTTCTACGGGTGTATGGTGAGCTGAGATGTCCTGCAAGAGATCTGCACATTTATTTATCAAAACTGACCAAAGCAAGAACTAATTATATCATGAAAACAAAACTTTGTCTAGCTTGACTTAATTTCTGACCTACAAACAAAAAATGCTGAATAGTAACCGATGAACAGAAAGGCATGCAGGGAGATCTATGGGAAAAGAACAGGAAATTATCTAAGCAACTGAATCTAAACCAATATTAATTTTCCCAAATCAAGTTATCACACTAGCAGTTGCATGGAAGAGCAAAAACTGTGTTTTTGGTGGCAATAGTAGTGCCTTGACCTCAAATCATAGTCCCAGGAAGGGAGAAAGGAGATCAGGGCCTGCTGTCGGGATTTTTGAATCTTATTCTGTCACTGCAGTAACTTAAGCAATTTGAAACAAAAACAACTATACTAACCATCAAAAGCAACCTAATCTAACAAAGTAAAATGAATCTATGCAACATAAATTAACTCATGAATTGAAGCAAAAACATATAAGTACACAGTAGGAGGTGCTAGGCAACTTGGGTTGGGCCCTAACTCAAGAGCTTTAGCCCTCTGAAAGAGATCAGTGTTGGCTCAAAAATCGTTTCATCTTCATTATAAAAAATAGCAGTTATATTACATAAGCTATTCTAAAAAAGGCACTCGAAAATAAGCTGAACACAATGCTGCACAAAAGTGCGAAAATCTACTAATAACTGGCTAACCTACTGAGGCTCTAAGCCTCCTTATTTATACAAATGGGGATCTCCAACAGTCCTCCTAAAACAAGGAACGCAGCTTCCTAGAACTGAAGATAAACAACAGTCCTACTTTACTTGCTTGGCTGCCCCTTGGAATCATCAATGTGGACCTTTGTGCTTCGAGTTGCTGATGGAGGATTCGAGGAAATGGGTCATAAATGAAGGAGACACCCCCCCTACAAATCCTCTTTCTTGTTTTCCTCGAGTTTTGGCTGCCATTTGCTCATAAATTCCTTGACTTTGTCCAAAATTGTCCAAACAATCTGCATAAAACATTTATTAGACTACATGGCAAAGTGACTAACCCAATTCACTCTATTAGCATAAATATATTAAAAAATATGCAACAAACTATTGAGAATAGTGGCTTAAGTCGAAATAAGAGGCCCAATGAGCCCATATAATTACCCATTTCTGGGGCTTATCATCACCCACCTGCTGAATGGGTTGCTCATCCTCTGAGCAACTAATCTAACTCTTCATCCTTAATGGCTTTGACAGATTCCCTGACATCCCAAGTCTCTGATGTGATGTCTTCCTCTTTATCATGGAAACCTACTTTCCTATCCACTTCTTCCCATTGTTTCTGTTCTTCTTCCTCCTTTATCCCTTCCAACAGTCTTAGCAACAGTGGAGGACTGAATTTAAGGCCAATCCAATTTGCCTTCAAGCTTTGCATTGAGTGCTTATACAGGGGCACTCTCCTCATGGCTTCCCTCATCCTGTTTGGGGAGTGATACTCCCTTATCCCTAGGTTATGTGGCAATGTATTCCACCTTCTCATGTAGGCATGAATGCAATCATCGCCAAACAATCTTTCCATATCCTCGAAATGAGCAATAGCTTGGGCTTGCTTGTCAACATAGTCAGGGACAACTTGAGGATTGGCTGCAAGGTGTTGGTGGGCATAGATGAGAGCCAAGGGTTCTGCTGGTTCTGTTGTAATCATCGGGGCCTCACTCAGCTCTTTTGTCATCATTTTCTGGATTTCCACTGCCCTCTTCTCTTCATGGCTCATCCAAGAAGCCATAGCCATTAGCTGCAAATATCTCAATGCAGCATTTGGATCCCATAAATTCATGTCAGTAAGTGCCATGTTGTGCAGGTAAAATTCTGCTAGCTTCGCTTTATCCTCAGCTGAACTGTGGTCACACAAATGCATAAATTGGCCATAATCTTGAAAAGGTATTGTGCCCCTCTGGGCCAGTGTTTTAATCTAAAATTGGAGCCACTGATCTTTGAAGTACAGTGCATATGATTTCGCTGGTTGCCTGCATTGTAATGCCTCCATTGCCCAGCTGGCCATGCAGGCTAACTGGGCTTCCTTTTCCCGTAGCTGCCTTTTCAAAATCAATACTTCATTTTCTGCCTGGGATTCTATTTCCTGTTGCTGTTTCATCAAAGTCTCACTGTCTGCCTGGGTTTCCTCTTCTTGTTGCTGTCTATTTTTTACCTCACTGTCTGCCAGGGGTTCCTCTTTCTATTGCTGTCCTTTTAAGATTGACAGCTCATTTCCTCTTTTAGGTTCCCTTTCTTGTAGCTGCTTTTTCAACATTTCATTTCTTCCTGTAATTGAGCTCTTCTGATGCTTTCTGTATGCCTAACCATGTTCAATTCTTTGCCCATCTCTCTCGACCTGTTCTCCATGTGCCCAATGTCTTCTACCCCTTTTGATTTTCCAATCTGCATCCATGTATGGGTCCAGACTCTTTCCTTTTCTAGCTCGAAGAAAAGAGGCACTGTAAACTTTTGTGGGATGATCTTTCCACCTTCCAGAAGGTTGTAGTAGGAGCCTAAGTTAGGCTGAGGTCTAGGCTCTGGTATTTCTTTTTCCATATCTTCCTCCTCGGTCTGTTCTTTTGCCTTCTTTTCAAGTTTTTCAGTTTCTTTGAGCTTTGCTAATGTCTCCTATAGAGAGGTCTGTGCCTCCTGTAGGATTGCTTTAGAGTCCGTTAATTTGATCCTTTACTCCTAGGTAGAGGTCTTAGGACTTCCTCTCTCGTAAGTGATGGAGATTTTGGAGGGAGATTCCTCCTTTGTTACAGTAGGTGCATCCTCAATGATGATGGGTTTTTTCGAAGGTGGTTGAGGCTTTCCCATCTTGATTCTGGTGCTTTTTCTAGCTTTGAAGTACGTAGATGGTTGTCTTTTTCTTTTCCCTTTTTGCTTAGCTGGAGTACTAAGTGCAGCAAGAACAACTGCTGCTTCCCTTGCTAGTGTCTCAGGAGACACTTCTTCTTGTTGTTCTCCTTCTTCTTCTGTTGCTGTTTTGCCTATGTCTGCTGTCTTTGGTGTTGTTTTCCCCTCTACTTGCTGAGTTTCTGCCTTTCCTGTGGCAGCCTTTTTCTGAGCTGTCTTGGGCTTCTTCTTTTCAGTTCTTGTCCTTTTCCTTTTCTCTACTGTGGTCTTCCCTTTTTCTGCTTTTGATGCTGTTTTCTTCTATGCTTTAAGTCCAATTGTGGTTGTGTCAGATTTCTCCTCTCCCCTTTGTTTTTCTTCTTTTTCTTCTTCCAATTGAATATTCTGTGCTTTCTCATGGATTTTCTTCTCAAGTTCCTCTTTCTGCTCCTCCTCTTCACTGTCAGATGGACTAAGGTCATCAGTGAGAGTTTTTATGTCATCTTCTTTTGTCATGCTCCTGAAAATCTCCCAGGCTATAGGGATTGTGTATGTGTGTAGGGCATCCTCCACTAGCAATTTAATGAGCCCATGGTGAGCCAGTTGGTCTGGAACCCCTGCATTTAATTTGGTGCTACACTTTATTAAGGATTGGAGGAGAAAATATGGAAGACTGAGTTTCTTAGATGCAAGTAGGTCCATTCCATATCTTAGTTCATGTAACAATCAGAAATGATAACCATAGATTATACTGTATCTTCCTTCACGGGGGAGATATTTCATGATCTGGTAGCTGACCTCACCCCATGGATAAGGTATACTTGTCCTTCTGATCCCATTCTAATCCTCCATCGGATGTTCATCAGGCTGGAAAAAGGTCTTTTTAGCAACCTGTCCTAGTGGTTTTTCTTCTTTGCATCAGAGGAGCCTAAGTGGAAGACTTGTAATTCTGCTGATTAATTCTGGTGTAAGTTCTATAATTAGACCCCTGACTGTAGCATGGGTTTTTGAATGGGGTCTTAAAGACAATAAAAATTCCTCTATAATTTCCTCATCATACCCATGAAATTTCTCAAAGAAGGGCATCCAATTTGCCCTGGTAAAGAGGGCTGCAACTTTTGGGTGTTCATGCAATTTGGTGGAATTCAGAAGCTCCTTTTTCATAAAAACCCCTGTCATGATGTTTAGTGACTGCTGAAAATTCTCAGTTGAGGAGGAGGCAGCAAATTTCAAACCTGAAAATAGAGGAACAACTGAGGTTTTTTTTTGGAACCAGAGAGAGTTTTTCGTGTTTCCTCTTTTTAACAAAAACAAATTGTAATTTTCCTTTCTTTCAAACTCTGTTTTCAACTTTAATTTACTTTTCAGGCTGTCTGAGGAAATCAATATCTTTTTCTTTTAGAAAAACACAGAGAGCAAGACAGTGTTTCTCTTTCACACAGTAAGCAGACCACCCAATGCAAATTCACTGTTTTATAGGCTTAATTTCCTATGGTTGCATCATTTCTTCATACAGGAGAATATCACGGAGGAGAAAGAGATAGACTTTTAGTGCAGAGAGTAAAATGGAGAGACTGTATATATTTCAAAGAAAAACACAGGTAGACTTATGTTCTCACTTTCCCTTTCTTTTTCAACTCAGTACTTCGTTTCAAATCCACCACCTTTTGTAGATAATTCACATGTAGAGTGGGTTGTCTAAGCCTACTTTCGAGCTCGAATTTGGCACAAAATCCCGAATTTTCCCTCTGTAGAGCTGCTCACTTGCCTTCCTGTAGAAAGGCTCCTGTAGACTGTGTTTCTGCTCCTGTAGAGTGCGATAATGCTCCTGTAGAGCCCGATAAGCTTAAGGGTTTCGAAACTGGCAGAGAGCGACTGTTTTGAGGTTCTGAAGGTGGTAGGTGAGTTGTTGTAGCCGAGAACTCGTTGATGCAAATGAAAACAAAGGTGGTGGAGGCTTCGACTACAGCGTACTTAAGCTTATGGTGTGTTCTGTGGTGTCGAGGTGAGGTGGCAAGAAGGGTACGTTATCCCCATCCGGACCGTTGGTCCCTACTTTAGTGCCATTATGATACTTCATGTTGCCTGCTCGCAATCACTTCCATCATTCCCATTATACGCCGCCACCACTACCTGTTTGAGATTTTCTTCCTGAGTTGATTGAACACACTTGCCGATTGCATCCACTAAACGCTGTTTGAATTGGACGAGGCTTGTTTGAACTAGATGAGGGTAGCCAGTTAGCTGACCACTGATTTCGCTTAATCGCGACCATCTCAATGGTTCATGCAGTTTCTAAATCATGTTCATGCAACAGACGAACGGGTTTAGCCACTTACCTGTTAGTCGCTACCGTGCTTTGCATGTTCAGACTTTGGCACTTTGTTCTTGGATTGCTGTTGTTGTTGGCGCTTATGGCTTCTGAACTGGTGGCTTGGCTACCTCATGCTAGTGATCTTTGATCAGGAACGGCTCCTTGCACATTGTATACACCTGTGGATGCACTGACCCTGCCTCTGGAGCTTGTTTTTTTAAAGGGATTAGCTGTTACAGGAATCCTACAGGATTTCCTGTAACTGCGTCTCCCTCTAAAATTTTTGGCTGAGGTTTGAGTAGGGACTGAAAAGATAGTTGAGGAAGGTTCTGAAGAAAAGGAAAAGAAGCTGGTATGCATCAGGTAAGAAACAAGTTAAGAATGTTATTGTTTATTCTTCATTTTTGTTTTGTTTGTTTTGTTTTTTTTAAAACAAAAGAAACATGATTTCTGTGTTTTCTTGTTCAGGGAAGAAAGAAATGAGTGGAAATGAAAGAAATGAGTGGAAATGCAGTGGTGCAGGGATGGAATGGAGAGTTAGGAGGGTGAATGGTGGCAGGGAGGTCCACAGGTCTTTTGGACAATTTCTAGCCCTCTGATTCTTTTCTGAATTTGATTTCGAGCCCTCTGTGGTTTCTATAGGAGCCTCTTGTAGAATGCATAGAGCTTCCTGTAGGATGCAAAATTTCCAAAACAAGTGAGACTAGGGCTTGGGAAAAGACAATGGCGATGGAGAAATGAGCTATCAAGGGTGTATTTAGCTTGGCCATGTCCTTTTTTTCTTCTGTGACCCTCCTGCAATCTGCAATGCATTCAAAAGAAGTTGGTTTTTCTGTTTTTTTTGTTCTGTTTTTTCTTTTTTCATTTTTTTCTCTTTTTTTTGAGACAGTTGGGGCGCCTCCAAGAGGTTTTCACCCTCACTGCCTGCCTTGGGCACTACCCTGGGTGCCTCCAGGAGGTTTTCACACATGGATCTTTTATTCTCTTTTTTTTGTTTTTCTCTTTTTTTTTTGTGTTTAGAGTGTGGGTGGAGTGAAGGCAGAGACCTGCTCCACTACCAACACTATTTTACTCAGATTTTCAATGAATCCCTACTTCGAGAGGGGCTTGTTGTAGATCTTCAACCTATGCCCATTGACGAGCATGGGGATGGCTTCTTCATCGATGGTCCGAATCAGAACTGAACCATTATCATTGCATTTTTCTACTATGTATGGTCCCAACCATCTTGTCCTTAGTTTGCCCTTGAAATCTTTATATCTTGAATCATACAACAGTGTCTAATCTCCTTCCTGGAATTGTTTTTCTTTAAGGTGTCTGTCATGCCATATTTTCCTTTGAAGTTGGACTACCTCTCAGTGGAGAAGGGCCTGCAATCTCTGTTCATCCAATTCATTTAGCTGAAGTAACCTTTCCTTTTGTGCATGGCTGAGATCTAGGTCCAGCTGAGCTGCCATCCTTAAGGTGTTATATTCAAATTTTATTGACAGCAAAGCCTTCTTCCCATAGACCAGCTCATAGGGTGTGAATCTTGTGGTGGTTTTCTAGGTGGTGTTATAGGCCTAGGTGGCCTCAACTAATTGATTTGCCTAATCCTTTGTGCTGCTGCTGACTACCTTGGTCAAAATTCCTTCCAAAAGCTCTGTTAATGACTTCCACCTGTCCATTTGCTTACGGATGATAAGGGGTGGAAGTTCTGTGCTTAATTTTGTGGTGTGTGAGCAGGTCTTCAATCAGATTGGATGTAAACTGACTCCCTTGATCTATGACTAATTCTCTTGGATATCCAAACTTGTAGAATATATTCTCCCTAAAAAACTCAGCTACTTTTTCTTCTGTTGCTGCCTTGATCGCCTTTGTTTGTGCTCATTTTGTCAGATAATCAATGCACACAATGATGTAAGGTTTCTGTTTTGAAGGAGGGTTGATAGAACCCACAAAGTCCATGCCCCACTTCTCAAATGGCTCGAGAATCATTTGAGGTTGTAGGGGCATCTCATCCTTTGGAGTAGGTTTCCCCATCCTTTGACATCGGTCACATTGGCTGATATATCTCCTGACATCTTGATGAAGAGTGGACTAGTGATAACCTACTTGCAGAATTTTGAAGGCGGTCCTCTTTGCTGTAAAATGGCCTTCACAGGGCCCATCATGACAGATTAGGAGAATGTAAAAAACTTCCCCTTCCCTGACACATCGCCTCAAAATTTGATCTGGGCCAAGTTTGAAGAGATTGCCCCCAATCTAGGTGAATGGAGCACTTTTCCTCACGATCTTGCTTTCCTCTTTTGAGGACAGGTGTGGCGGAATCTGTGCTGAAACCAAGTAATTTGCTATATCAGCAAACCATGGAGAGAGTACTGAGATAGCAAATAGGTGTTCATCTGGCAATTGATCATCCACCATTCCTTCTTCACCTGCAGGCAGATCTAATCTAGACAAAAAATCAGCAACAACATTTTCCTTATCCGACTTATCAACAATGGTTAGATCAAATTGCTGCAGTAAAAGTAATCATCTAGTAATACGAACATTTACATCTGGTTTGTACAATAAATTCCTAAGTGCAGCATGATCAGTGTGTATGAATGTTTGATAGCCGGTGATGTAGTGTCTGAACTTATTTAGGGAATGGACTACAGTTAGGAGCTCTTTTTCGATTACAGTGTAGTTTAATTCTGCCTTGGACAAGTTATTACTTACAAAATATATGGCATAAGGCAGCGTCTCATCAACTTGCCCTAACGCTGTTTCTATCGCTTTGTTCGAGGCATCTGTATGAATGTGGAAAGGTAGGGCCCAGTGTGGACCTCTCAAAATTGGGGCAGTCACCAGTTTACTTTTCAAGGTATCTAGAGCTTCTTGACAGGTGTCAGTGCATATGAACTCAACATCTTTCCCAAAAGACCAAACAATGGAGACGCTAGCTTACTAAAATCCTTAATGAATCTTCTTTAATACCCTACTAAGCCTAGGAAACTCCGAACATCTCTTACCTTTTGAGAAGGTGGGACCCTTTGGATGATGGCAATTATGTTGGGATTCACCTATAATCCTTGCTAAGAAATTGTATGATCTAGTACGGTCCCTTCAGTCACCAGAAATTTGCATTTTTTAGGACTGAGGGACAGGTTCATTTCAATGCACTTGGCTAAAACTTTTCCCAGGTTAGTCAAAGCTTCTTGGAAGTTAGAACCATAAGGGGTAAAGTCATCCATATAGATTTCCACTAATCATGAACCAGTTCAGCAAATATACCTAGTACTGTTCTCTGGAAAGTGGCGGGAGCATTGCACAACCTAAAAAGTATGCAAAGGTACCCCAAGGACAAGTGAAAGTGGTCTTATCTTGGTCTTCCGGGTTGATTTGGATCTGGTTGTACCTGCTAAACCCATCTAGGAAGGAGAAGAACTTCCCGGCTAGGCCATCTAACACTTGGTCTATGAAAGGCAAAGGGAAATGGTCCTTCTTGGTGGCCTTGTTTAGTTCTTGATAATCGACACAGATTCTCCACTTCCCATTTTTCTTTGACACTAGCACCAAAGGAGAGACCCATTCGTTGTCAGAGATAGGTAGATGAATCTTGCATCCAGTAACTTTTGCAGTTCTTCTTTGACAATGTCCTTAAGGGCTAGATTCATCCTCCTTTGAGGCTGCCTTACTGGTTTACAATCTTCTTTAATGTAAATGTGATGAGTACAGACTGAAGGGTGGACTCCCTTCATCTCCTAATAGCTCAAAGCAAAAGCATCCGTTTGGTTTTTCAATAAGCTACACAGTTCTTTCTCCTGAGAGGTGGATAGGGATGAGTTGATCTTCAAGGTTCTTTCTGGGCCGAATTCCACATTCTTAACTCGGAGAGAGGTTGGATTAGCCACACAGAGATCAACTAAGGGATTGGCTTGGGTTTCTTCCACCAGCTCTTCTAATGGCAACACACTAGGGGGTGGATTCTGAATCAAGTTTTCAATAAGATCATCCTCGGTTTGTGGGCCCCCCATAGTAGCTTCTATTGTACACAATGGTGCGGAATAGACTTCATCCTCATCTTCCTCCTCCAACCAGAGAGGTAAATCATGTTCTAACAAAGGTTGGGCAGGAGGATATAGGACTAGCTGCTTGGACATATGCCCATTCTTGATTGTCATGTTCCCAGCTCGACAACTGATGTAGGCATCTGCAGTAGCCAACCAAGGTCTTCCCAGGATGAGAGGATACCCAGTGAGCTTTGCCTTTGGCTAGAGAACTAGGAAATCAATAGGGTACTCCCAAGAATCGATGGAGAACATTACATTTTCCACAATCCCCTCAGCGGTCACGGTGGAGCGGTCTGCTAACTATAGTATGGTTGTGGTCTTTCTCAAGGAGCCTTGAAGGTTGAGCTTGAGCATAGTGTCCTTGGTCATCATATTAATGGCAGCCCCTAGATCAATCAGGGTATGGGGGATCACGGTGCCATTGATGTGGACATCGACTACAGGACTTCCATGGTATAGATATTTTGGACAGATCACCTGCGCCAGCATCAGGTCGGATAGTTGTCCTATGACAATGATGGTTGGAGCATCTCTCCTGCGTCTGCTTGGGTGCCTGAAGCACTTCTCCTTGATCATTTTGTTGTATATGAGCACATCTTTTATGACTTGGAGAATTGGTATCTTTACACATAACTGTTTAATTCTCCCAGAAGTTCAGTTTCTTCTGAGGTTGGTTGTGTGGTTCTAGTTAATCTCTCAGGAAAGGGTGGAATGGCCTATGGTTCACTTTCTTGTTTTTCCTCATCCTCCTTAGGGGGCGGTTGGTTATTTGGGAGAACCTTCCCAAATCGTAGGTTAATCTCCTGAATCTCCACAACATAGGTCGGGCATGATGTTTCTCCACTATATTCCTGCTGGGCTTGTCTGTTATTAGGGTTTGGGTTCGGTTGAACACGTATTTGAGGTTGCCTTGGTGGAGCAGGAGGCAATGGTTGTGGTTGAACAGGTGGTGGAGGCAAAAGAGCGGGAAGAGAGTTGTACTGGGGCCTCCAATCCTGATGTGGGGCATTACATTGAGGCTGTGGCTGAGCATAAGAGTGAAACGAATGAGCAACTGGTTGAGCATGGTATTGAGATGGATATGACCAAGGAGGGGGTGTGGACCAAGAAGGATGAATAGGGGGACCCCAAGAAGGCATGGAAGTGGCTTGATTGGGGTTGTAATAGGTCTGGGATGTCCCTTGCATTCCCTGCTGGTAAGGTCTGGGCCCCTGTGGCCTCCTTTGGTTCATGAAATAGAGTGGTTCAGTGGCTTCTTCGGGCCCCTGATATGCAGCTTTAAGTCCAGGCAAGGAAGGGCACTGATTCGTAGGATGGTCTTCTTCACAGACTGAACACACTTCTATAGAGTTCAATGGACATTCGTTCCGAGGGTGCCTTCTAGTGCACCTAGGAAAAAAGATGGCCAAAGCCCTCTCGGCTTCCTCTTGTTTCCTTTTGATATGCAAGGTATCCATTTGCATGGCAAGAATCTGCCTCATCTCGCTCTTGAAATCTTCCAGCCGATTCTTAAATTCACTTCTAAGGGATGAACTGGATGAGGATGTACTGGCTAAAGGTTGACTTCCCCTACCTTTCTTTCTGGTTGACCTAGAATGGTTTCTAAACACAGTCTTTATGTCATCATAAGGTAGTTGATAGATGTCTCCCCCAACCAACAAATGGAGGGTATCTAGAAGGTCTTCAGAGACTCCTCTGAGCAGGACCAACTTCAAAGATTCGGGGTCAAGTGTGCACCTGACCCTTTTATAACTGAGCTGAAACCTCTCTTCATAGTCTTCTAAGGACTCGTCACTTCCCATGGTCATTCAGAAGATTTCTTCTTTGGTATCCTTTGATCTACAGTAGTCCTGATATTTGTTGTTAAAGGCTTGCTGCATCTGAGCCCAAGTTGTGATGCTGTTTCCAGGTAACCCCATGAACCAGCGCAATGCTGCATCCTTGAGGGTAGAAGGAAATAGTTTCAACTTCTGCTCATCTTCTGCATAGTCATAGGTTCGACAGAGAACAACAAATTCAAACAAGAAGGTATCAGGATCTTCGGTAGTCAATCCATGGAAGTGAGGTAAGGCTGAAGGACTAATGTTTTTCATTTTAGTGTTCCCATTGGTCCTCCGGATAGGAAAGGCACCCTCTATTCTTTCCCCATTTCCTCTAACGTTTCTGTTTTCAGCCATGGTTTCAGGAGGAATGATTTCTTGCTCTTCTTCTGTTATAGGATCTTCATATATCTCTGGAGGTTCATCTATAGGTTCTTCTAGATCACTGCCACCAAAGAAGAGAGAAGGGTGACTTAGTGATGTGGTGGGGGTGTTGGGTAGGAATTTTCCTGAATTGTCTATGTTTCTATGAGGCATGAAAGGAAATCTCTTTTTGGGTGATTTTTGTTTTTTCTGCTTATACCTACAAAACTGAAATGGATTGAACAACAAATTGCAACTAACTGAAATGAATCTTGCTGAAATGGAAATTGCAGAATTGAAATGAAAGCAGGAGATGACTAATCTACTTTGCTAGAATGGAAATTGCAGAATTGAAATGAAAACAGTAAATGCCTAATCTGCGCTTGCTGAAATGAAATTGCAGAATTGAAATGAAAGCAGGAAATGCCTAATCTACTTTTGTAGAATTGAAATTGCAGAATTGAAATGAAAGCAGGAAATGCCTAATCTATTTTTGCAGAATTGAAATGAAACAACTACTCTACTTTCGCTGAAATAAACTACTTGGCAGAATGTTGCAGTAGAAAATAGAAGAAAAGCAGTAATCAAAAAATACTCTGACGCTTCCTCAGAGATGGCGCCAAAAAGTGGTGAGCACCAGTGTTGCAGCAATAATGTTGCAACTCCTGGGGCTTCCTACTTTACTTTTATCAACCTAGTAGTTCGTAGCAAACTTGGAAGCGACAGTGCTGTATGCATAAGTACTAGCTCTTATTGTAGGCTGTCACTTGATCAGCTGGTGCAAGTTCGCTAGGAGCTTAAGCCAATTTCTATGAGTTCTCAGAAGAAGCTTTGACTGTGATGAAAGAAAACTAACTCTACAGGGGCTAATCCGTTAGCAGAAAGAGAAGAAGAACTAAAATGTAACGCAAACCCTAGCAAATCCTAGAAAACCCTAATTTACCTATTAAACTACTTTTGCAAGAAAAGAGATGAAAACTGAAGAAATGAATGCCATTGACTACTGAAAAGGTAAATTGCATTTATTCAAGCTACTTCTGAAAAGAAATGAGAAGAAAACATCTTTTTGTGCTTTTGAGTGCTTTTGTGTGTTATTATGCTTGTGATTTATCTGGTTGTGATTGTGCAGAGGTTTGGTGGCAAAGGAAGATGGAGTTGGTTGTTGCATAGGTGGAGGAAGGTGTGGAGAGGTCCTAAGAAGCCCCTAGTACTCTTTTGGAGACTTCCATAGCGATCAGACTTCGAAAAATCACTCACAGAAAATTCTACATGAGGCTGTAGGGAATCCACAGGAGGATCTACAGGAGGAGGCCGAGAGCTATTTTTGGAGTTTTGAAGGTGGGAAAATGATAGGAAAGGGGAACTGAAGGCTATATGAAGGTGTTGAGGTGTCTAGAACTTTGTCAAGGAAGATCAAGAACGAACGTGATGGTTGGATTTGTTCAAATGGCAAGAAAGCAACTTTATGGAAAAAATGCAGAAATTAGGGCAGATTGGCAAAATGTTGTGAATGAGTTGGGAAATATATGAGGGGGGCTGGTGCTGGTTATTCTACGGGTGTATGGTGAGCTGAGATGTCCTGCAAGAGACCTGCACATTTATTTATCAAAACTGGCCAAAGCAAGAACTAACTATACCATGAAAACAAAACTTTGTCCAGCTTGACCTAATTTCTGACCTACAAACAGAAAATGCTGAACAGTAACCGATGAACAGAAAAGCATTTAGAGAGATCTATAGGAAAAGAATAGGAAATTATCTAAGCAACTGAATCTAAACCAATTTCAACTTTCCCAAATCAAGTTAGCACATTAGCAGTTGCATGGAAGAGCAAAAACTGTGTTTTTGGTGGCAACTGTAGTGCCTTGACCTCAAAATCATAGTCCCAGGAAGGGAGTAGGAATCTGTTGTTGGCCTTTTTGAATCTTATTTTGTCACTGCAGTAACTTACTTAAGAAACTTGAAACGAAAACAAATATACTAACCATAAAAAACAACCTAATCTAACAAAGAAAAATGAATCTATGCATTAGAAATTCATGAATTGAAGCAAAAACATATAAGTATATAGTAGGAGGTGCTAGGCAGCTTGGGTTGGGCCCTAACCCAGGAGCTTCAGTTCTCTGAAAGAGATCAGTGCTAGCTCAAAAACTGTTTTATCTTCATTATAAAAAATAGCAGTTACATTACATAAATTGTTCTAAAAAAAGAACTCGAAAATAAGCTGAACACAATGCTGCACAAAAGTGCGAAAATTTACTAATAACTAGCTAACCTACTGAGGCTCTAAGCCTCCTTATTTATAAAAATGGGGACCTCCAACAACCCTTCTAAAATCAAGGAACTCGGCCTCCTAGAATTGAAGATAAACATCAGTCCTACTTTACTTGCTCGGCTACCCTTTGAAATCATTAATGTGGACCTTTGTGCTCCGAGTTGCTGATGGAGGATTCGAGGGAAGGGGTCATAAATGAAGGAGACACCCTCTCTACAAATCCTCTTCCCTGTTTTCCTCGAGTTTTGGTTGCCATTTGCTCATAAATTCCTTGACTTTGTCCAAAATTGTCCAAAAAATTTGCATAAAACATTCATTAGACTACATGGTAAAGTGACTAACCCAATTCACTCTATTAGCATAAATATATTAAAAAACATGCAACAAACTAGTGAGAATGGTGGATTAAGTCCAAATAAGAGGCCGATTGAGCCCATATAATTACCCATTTCTGGGGCTCATCACTTTTTTCCCCCATTGGCGGCCGTCAGAGTTTGCGAGGCCGATCTTGCAAAGGTTCAACTAGATCGAGCCCTAACTCCTTATATCCTGACCTTGTTGGGGACATGCAAAGAAAAACAGAGAAAGAGTAGACCACTCTGCTACCACTGATCCGAATTTAAACAGGAACGCAACAAATTACAGATATAACCAAAAATACAAAGATGCAGCAGAAATAACACTTCATTTCATTAATATCAAATACTAAAATATGCTTACAAATAGAATGGAAATAAGACTAGCTTGGGCGATGGTAGCTTTTCTCTAAGAAGAGATGTGGCTGCTACATGCCTCTGAACTGAGTTATAATGAGTCTCAAGGGCTTTTTTATTATTGAACAATAAGAGAAAACCCTAAACAACCAAAACCCTAACCCAAGGAGATGTAACAACAAGAGTTTATGGGCCTCGTTGGGGTTAGTTGGGCAACCAACTTTCTAGGGTTGTAATTTGGTCATATTATCTTTGTTTAACGCGTATGATACTTCATTGGAAAGATCCTTTCAAAGACTACAACTGCCGATATGATTCCTTTAAAAATCACTAGATTCATTTTGCAAAAAAACGTTGTTTAGGGCCTGAAAATGGCTCCAGAAGTTCAAGATCCGAAAAACTTCCAAAAATAGTAAACTTTGTTACAATTAAGGAAACTAAAAAAAATTTGAAAAAACAATGGTGAGGGTCTAAGTGGAATAGGCAGGTGGCCACCAATATCCACTTGGATCACCCAACAAGCCCTACACCATGTCCTCAAGAGAGGTAAATCTCCATAATTCAAGTTACATGATCATATGTGCCAAAGCTCACACAAATTGTTATTGCTATGCACCAAAGCTACATGCTTCATGGGATCTGCTAGCATCCTATTTATGCTGTCTTTTGAAATAATCACTTGTTGATCATCAAACTCAACAAAACACTTTAGATTTGTCAAACAAGAATGTAAAAGTAGATTGTTTGTCGAATCAAGAAGAAATAGTACCTCATGTAGCTCAAAAACATCTCTTATTTGCATGCATAATGAGATGGAACCCATACCAACCACTGGGTACATGACATCATCACCAAGCGCCACCTACATTCTAGGACCTTGTTCTTCTAATCTAGAGAATTTTGATTTGGTAGTCATCACATGTTTAAAATTTAGAAGCTCCACCCTCCATGTGTCATCCAACCCTTGAAACGGTTTTGGTAGAAAGGGCATGAAAATCATGAAGAAAGTTGTCTCAACTCTAGTTGCAAGATGATCAATTTTTATAGAATCTTTTGCACTCCCTACAAACTATTTTTTTTCTATCGTTTTCTTGCCTTCCCCTTCTTCTTAGGGCATTGAGAACCATAGTTCTCGTTCTTGTGGCACTTGAAGCACTTGGTGTGACTCAAGTCCTTCCTTTGTTTGAAGATATTGAATCTTCCTTTTTCTTCTAACCCTTCCCCAACCCTCCCTTCTTTCTTCCTTTCTTCATTCTCCCAATGTGGGTTAGGTTTAACTTTCCTCCTCTATACTTGTAATTGTCCCCATTCTTGTCTCCCCCTAGACAAAATTATCTCATAGGTACTCAAAGTTGGGAATATTTAATCAAGCACACATCCTTGGAAAAAAGGCTACAAACATGAAAACATCCCATTCAATGTGAGGGACACCAACTCTTCACTCTTGACCTCTTCTCCCATGAAGTGTCGGTCATTAGACTTATCAAGGATTTGCAACATCACCTCACGACATTCTCAAATAAGTGTATTGAAATGGATATAGTCATAATTGATGCTCCTCCCACTGTAAATGGGCTTCACAGTTAGGTGGAAGTATTCAGTTGGATTTAACTTATGCCACCATTCCCATTGGCGAAGGCGAGCATGTGACATTTCAGAGGGAGAAATTCCGAAAAGAGCACATTGAAAGTCTAAGGGAGAAGATAACATACTCTATTGAAGATGTCAATGATGATGGACTTGGTTCTTACACTGTCATGGCCATGTGTGAGCAACCTCAAGAAGACACTGACAACATATGATTCATGAAGTTTGAGAGTTCATCATCAAAGACAAGTAATGGTGCAGTTATTGTATTCATCTCACCAAAAGGTAAAATTTTATGTTATTCATTTCATTTAGAATTTGATGCCACTAACAATATTGCAAAATATGAAGCATTATTGATTGGTTTGAGTTTATCTAAAGAAATGAATATTAAGCGGTTAAAGATTATTGGTGACTCTAACCTCTTTGCATGTCAAGTCAAAGGATAGCTTGATTTCAAGAATGATAGGTTGAATATATACATAAAAATTGTGATTGGTGCCAATGAAGGGTTTCATGCTTTGTCCTTGGAAGTAGTGCTAAGGGAAAGTAATTAGAAATCCGATGCTCTAGATGTTTCTACTTCCACGAAGCAACCATGGACTTGTAGTCCATGACTCCATCATGCCAAATTTATGAAGGATCTTAATAGTGTACTTGCCCTGTCCAACAAAGATTTCATCAAGATTTTGCCAAATTTCCAATCCAAATATTAATGCATAAGACCAAGATCATCTCAAATTCAGAAATCAGCTCCCTGTTACATTGGACAATGAGAACCGTTGCCCCTGTCAGAAATAAGTCATCTACATACAGAAGAAAAATCAAGGGCTCAACTTCAACAACTTTGAAGTACAAATTCGGATCAGCAATGGTCTTTTTGAAACCAAGGCTCAACAAATAGCTATCAATGTGCGAGTACTATGCATGAGGAGCTTGATTAAGGCCATACAAGGATTTCTTCCATTTGCAAACATGTGTCTCTCTATCATGAATCTCAGACTTGAGGCTACTCAATATACACTTCCTCTTCAATGACTCCATTCAGAAGGGCAGTCTTGACATCCATTTGATGCATTTTCCAACCTGCAATAGAAGCAAGAGCAATAACAGATCTAATAGAAGCATACCTGGCAACGAGAGCAAATGTGTCTTCATAATCCTCTCCGTCTTTCTAGGAAATTCCTCGTGCCACAAATATTGCACTGTACTTCTCAATACTTCCATCAGTTGCTTGCTTGACTTTTAGATCCATTTGGAAGACGACAAATTTATCTTCAAGCCTAGGCACAATTTCCCAAACATCATTCTTCAATATGGATTGGTACTCTTCAATCATAGCTTCTTTCCAAACTTGATGTTCAACAACTTCTTCATAGATGGATGGCTCGAACTCAATAATCTTAATCATCAATGTTGCATAGCCTGAATACTTCTTTGGCCTCTTGCTTTCTCTAAATGTCCCACAAGGTGATGCATGTCCTTCAACTTCTTTCAATGTTCTTTCAAGCCAAGCAGGTCTCTTTCTAGTCTCAAGTGCAGTGACTCTTGGAGAATCAAAAAATTCATGTGGATCGTGAAACTCTTCTTGGGGATCTAGTTCTATAGCTCCAGGTTCTTTAGACTTCAATTCCACATTCTTAGGGGCCACATGCATTTCATCATCTGAGTCCAAGTGTGATCCTTTGGACTTTTAGAAAGTAGCATCCTCAACTAAAATGAAATCCTTGCAAGTTTAAATAGAAAGTTGTCCCAGTACATAGACCTTGAAGGCCTTTAAATTTTCATTGTAGCCAACAAAAGTTCCTTTCTTCACAGAAGGTTCCAACTTTGTCCTTTTCTCCTTGGGCACATGAACGTAAATAGGACACCTAACAATTCTCAAATGTTCAACATTAGGTCTCTCACCTGTGAATACTTCTTCAAGAGTCTTGTAACCCAAGGTTCGGTGTGGGCATCTATTTTGAACATTAACATTTGTATTTGAAGCTTCTCCCCACAGAAACATCGACAACTCTTGATCTTGAAGCATGGCTTTGGAAGCTTCCGTAATAGTCCTATTCTTTCTTTCGACGATTCCATTTTGTTGAGGATAGTAGGGAACTATCAAATCCCTCTTAATTCCAATATCCCTGCAGAAAACAATCAACTCAATGGATACATACTCTCCTCCATTGTCAGACCTCAAAGTCTTGTTCCTTTTTCCTGTAGCATTTTCAACATGTGCCTTGAATTCTTGAAACTTTTCAAATACTTCATCCCTGGATTTCAAGAAGTGAATCCATGTTTTACGAGTAACATAGTACAAATGAACACCCATGGATTTTTCAAAATCTTGATCCTTTTTCCTATAGCATTTTCAACATGTGCCTTGAATTCTTGAAACTTTTCAAATACTTCATCCTTGGATTTCAAGAAGTAAATCCATGTTTTACGAGAGTAATCATTAATGAAAGTAACATAGTACAAATGAACACCCATGGATTTTTCAAACATATGCAGACAAACATCAAAATGCACAAGATCCAAGATTCCTTTGGATCTACTATCACTGCTAGTACATTTTCCTTTGACATTTTTCCCAAGAGCACATCCTTTGCAAACTCCATCATGTTTAACCATGATTTCAGGTACACCTTTAACAAAGTCCTTCATTCTAGACAAATAATTATAATGAACATGAGCGTCCCTGAAATTCCATAGTTCACAAAGATCAAATGTTTGTTGTGTATCAAGGCTTGAATTGAGCAACCAAGAAGATGATATAGGCCTCCAATTCACACACCAATGACTTAGCAGATTCAAAGGAATCCTTCTTCCATACTAGAACTTATCCATCAATGAATGCAATTCTATACCCTTTGTCTTCAAGAGATGAAATAGACAACAAATTCTTCCTCAAACCAGTGACATATAAAATATTGTTAATAGATACATTACCTTATAATTCTAATTGGAAGGATGATGAGCCAGTGCCTTTGACTTCGTATCTTCCATTGTCTCCGAGCTCAACCCTTTGAACTATCTTCTTTTCAACCAATTCAGAGAGATTTTCAAGACTTCTAGCCATGTGCCTAGAGGCACCACTATCCACGAACCAAATTTTATCATGAACTGCAATGGAACCTGTAAAAGAAGAATTAAATCAATATTCATTATCAGAATCTCTCTTTCTAGGCCTCCTCTTACGTGAGGGGTCATTAAGTTCAGCAGCAAAAGCATGGTCCTTCTCTTTCCTTTTTCGATCATCATTCTTTACTTTGATGATCATTCTTTGAGGACACCCGTTTTGATAATGACCATATGCTTGGCAACGAAAGCATTGAACATTTGTCATGTCTCTTCTATCTTGAGAGGGAGGAGGAGGTCTTCTTTGTGGAGTATTGCTCCACAAACTAGCAGGCCTAGTTAGTACTAGTAGGCTAAAGATGGAGGGCACAACAACAATTTAGGACAAAGGCCCACTGTCACCACTCTTGGGAAATCTAGGGCAGCTATATTAGGTGATTTCTCTTTCTTTGATAACTGCTTGTGATGTATTTTTTACTTAACTTGATTAACTTCTTCTTTTACTTGATTATAATTAGTGTTATTATCATCAAACAACTACCAAACAGTTAAGAACAATGAGACAAAAGGACACAAGATATAGGATATCAGTTAGGGCCAAAACCTCTCTTTTTGAGAGGAAAACCCAAAAGAACTCTTCTCTTCTTATGGAACTTCAATTGACGAATTCCAATACCTATGACCCTTAACCAAGAATCCTCCAAGACCAAGTCAAAATTCTCCTTGAAGCACTTCCTTCTCTCAAAATCAACCCAAGTCAATTGTGCCTTCCAACAGTGTCTACTTCTCTTTTGACCAAGATTTCAGACCTACAACTTTGACTGTAATTTCGGCCTGCAATTTTCAACCTCCTGCAATAATTGCTTCCTTGCACATGTGAGATGATTAAGGCAAATTTAAGAGGCTTCTCTCCTTCACTTTGCTTGGAATTTTCTTCTCATGAATTCAACTTGCAAGAGTGATCCTTTTAATGCTAGGTTTTGACTTTTTTTGAAGTTTGCAATTTTTCAGTCTAGAAACCGTAGCTGCAATTCACACGTGTGAGAGAAATTGGCCCAAAAACAATCTTCTTTTCTTCGATTTTTTTACTCCTTGGATACTCCTCTTCTTCGCTCCTAGGTCTTGATTTCCTTTTTAGATCGAGCTTCTTATGTGTTGAATTGATGATCCTCCAAATGAAGTCGAGCTCTCTTATATATGTTAGTTTTTGTAGCATTGGAAGTGTTCTAGCCACGAAATTTGGTGGAGAGGCTAGAATATATGAGATCTCCAAAACCCATAAATCGTTTCTGGAAATTCCACCTAGAGATGGCTTAATTAGATTATTAGCCGATTGTTAAATATTTCCTAAGTCTAAACTTAGGGAATATGGTTAATTAAACAAAAT
The DNA here is from genome assembly GCA_000404065.3 of Pinus taeda. Lineage (NCBI taxonomy): Eukaryota > Viridiplantae > Streptophyta > Pinopsida > Pinales > Pinaceae > Pinus > Pinus taeda. The sequence continues at coordinate 40,375 of APFE031445661.1, forward strand.
TAATTAAGTCAAGGTGAGAATTCTCTAGAAACTCACACGGATCGATCTACAAATTATTAGAGCCATCGATTAAGATTTAATCTTGGTCGTTGGACTCCCAACAAGAAGATATAAGAAGGGATTGATGTGGTGATGGAGAATGCACTAGTCACTTGGAGAATTCAATTTTCCAGAGTAGCAGCAGTCAGTTGCTAGAGAGTTCGAGCTTCAGTGGGGCAACAGAGATAGTGAGGGGCAAGGATGGTGATTCGGAGGAAGTTTTCCAGATCCAGAGAGGCAGCAGCAAGGGGGCCGAGTTATTCCCATTGAGCTAGCGTAGAGGACTACGTAGTTTCTTTAGTGAAGTAATTTGATTTGCTGGAGATAAATTCGTTCTCAGTTCCAGAGGCTGACAAAGGGTCTAGAGTGTCGAAGAGGCGATTTCCTCAGAAGAGATAGGCAAAATGATGTCATCATAGGCAGGTTGGAGGCTTGACGTCATAGGGTCTGTGCAGAGCAATGCAGAGGGTGACCCATAGGGCCTAAGGCCAACATTCTAAAGGAAGTTGTGCCGGGATTGCTTGTGGAAGAAGGGTAATTCCCTTAAAATAATTTTGCTCGGATTTTCTTGTCGTTTGGATTGCTAGTTGGGCATCCATAGATTGTACTCAAATTTTCACTGTTGCATAATAATAAAAATCCTCACTGCTACATCGGTTTTCCCAAGTTGGGTTTTTTTGGGGACATTTCTCCAAAAATAACGGTGTCATTTTTATTGTGTGTATGCTAGTATTTTCTCAATTTTTAGTGTTATTTGTTTTCCATAGTTTTATTTGTGAAGGTTGCAATGTGTTTATTTCAATGTTGTCGTAGCAATAAACTGAATAATTAATTTATCAATTAGAAGAAATAATACTAATTGTTGCAATAGGATTCAAATTTTGGAATTTTCACACGGCATCAGAGTGTAAGTGATCAACTGGGAAGCTCAGAAGCGGAGAAAGAATTTCGCTGGTCTCAGAGAGCAGCTGGTCGAAATTCTTGAGGCAGCGCAGTGCTTAGAAAGGTAGGCCGAATTGTTGGGCCAACAGTTCGATTTGCAATTGTAGGGGTTCAAAAAATTCGATTTTCCGAGGAGAGTGATTCCAACAGTCAGAGGGAGCGACTGCAGCTCAGATTTTCGCTGAGCAGATTCCTTGGTTGGATGCAGAAGGTTTTGCAGCAGCAGAATCAACATCATGTGGAAGAGAAAAGCACACACAGCAGAGGGAGATTTCTCTCAGAGGGTTTTCTAGCCAAGAAATCTGATTTTCCCAATTGCAGATTCGTAGTTGCTGTGGGCAAATTATCTTACTCCAGAAGGGAGTGCGAGTAGCAGATTCAACAACTGAGCAGAGGGAAAGAGGGAGATTTTCGAGGTTTATTTCTCCAGTTTTCAGTTTCCATATTTTGCAGCTCTGCAGAGATGGTCGTACGAGATTGCCAGAGAAGGCCATGTGAGCTAATGCAGATCTGGGCAACAGATCGACTTCCAGTCGTCGAAGGCAGATGCCGGAGGAAGTGCGACTTGTCTAGTGTGAGTTGCAAAGAAAGGATGGGTCCTAGCCAAAGACTAGACTTGAAAGGAGTTAGTGGGGCACCAAATCCAGATGAAGGAGTATGAGTCTTGAGTGTGCCAAATGGGCAGGGTCCAGTGCAGAAGTAGCAAGGAGATCAAGAAGATCAATTCCAACTGTTACAACAAGATCATCACCTTTGCTACAAGGGCCCGCAATATTAGAGTAGCAGGTTCAGTGTCAGCAGACGCAGCTAATCATTCAGATGACAACTACAAATCTAGTTGTAGTCAGTTCATGTGAGACATTTGCAGAGCTAGATGCGGTGACACGGGCAGTGCAAATTTCCCAGTTGCAGTATGCAGGTACAGTTTAAGCCACAATATTCCCAGTGCAGAGCTACGCAGTCCAGTTTCTGGTACAGGAGAACAATGCGAGTTGCCAGGGGGGAACATAGTGATTTCCCATAGGGAGATCGAGACTCAGATAAAGTCCAGCTTCAGAGGGAGCAACCCTATGGAAGCTAGCGCTTTAAGATCTGAGGAGGTAAGATTCATTCTTGCAGTAGCAGCAGTATGAGTAGATCATATTTTGTTGTGTTTGCAGTTATATCCCCAGGAGTGAGGTGGGGTGACTTGGAGTTGTAGCCCCAGAGAGCTACAGAGATTGGGCAAGGTCCTTGAGGAGTCCACCTCATGGATCATTACCTGGCTACAGGGGCCCATAGTATTCAATAGCAGGATGGATCAGTGTCAGAGGTGGAGTCATAATTCCAGAGTGAGTTGCAGACTAGTTGCAGTCAGATGATGGAGAGCACAGTGCAAAGTTGGCAACAGTGCAGAGTGGCACAGTGCAGAGTCAGCAACAATGCAGATACTTCAGCGACAATGCAGAGGCTAGTAGCATTCAGGACTCGAGAGACAAATGTATCATACTGAACACAGTTGATTCAGTATTTTGGATGTTTTTTAGTTGCAGTTGCAGTTGCAACAGATGAGAGGGAGTTGCAGTGCAGATGCAATGTTGCAGTAGTATGGCAGTGTCAGCAGCAGCACAGATGCAACATCAAAGTTGCATTATAGTTGGTGGGCAACAACAACCAGACATCAACAACGTGACAAGAGGTGATATAGAGACAAGGTGTTGTAGCAAGATGTGTAGCACTAGAACACATTCCTTGCTAAGAGGGAGTGTTATTATATGTAGCATCAGATGTGTTCTATCCACGAAATTTCGTGGAGAGGCTAGAATACATGAGATCTCCAAAATCTATAAATTGTTTTTGGAAATTCCACCTAGAGATGGTTTAATTAAATTATTAGTCGATTTTTAAATATTTCCTAAGTCTAAACTTAGGAAATATGGTTAATTAATCAAAATTAATTAAGCCAAGGTGAGAATTCTCTAGAAACTCACGAGGATCGATCTAGAAATGATCTGAGCCATCGATTAATATTTAATCTTGGTCATTGGAGTCCCAACAAGAAGATATAAGAGATGGATGTGGTGATGGAAAATGCACCAGAGTCACTTGGAGAATTCGATTTTCTAGAGTAGCAACAATTAGTTGTTGTAGAGTTCGAGCCTCAGTGAGGCAATAGAGATAGTGAGGGGCAGAGACAATGATCTGCAGGAAGTTTTCCAGATCCAAAGAGGCAGCAACAAGAGGGTCGAGTTATTCCTAGTGACGCAGTGTAGAGGATTGCGTAGTTGCTTCAGAGAAGCAGTTTGATTTGCTGGAGAGAAATTCATTCTCAGTTCCATAAGGTCAGATAGAGGGTCCAGAGTTCCGGAGAGACGATTTCCTCAACAGAGACAGACAGAATGACTTCATCAAAGGCGAGTTCGAGGCTTCACGTCATAGGGTCTGCGCAGAGCAGCGCAGAGGCTGATGCAGAGGGTCTAGGAAGTCGAGTTTTCTGAAGGAAGTTGTGACATGATTACTTGTGGAATAAGGGTAATTCCCTTAAAATAATTTTGTCCAGATTTTCTAGCTATTTGGATTGCCGGTTGGGCATCCATAGATTGTACTCTGATTTTCAATGTTGCATAATAATAAAAACCATCATTGTTGCACCGGTTTTCCCAAGTTTGGTATTTCCGGGGACATTTGTCCAAAAATAACAGTTTCATTTTTATTGTGTGTGCTAGTATTTTCTCAGTTTCCAACGCTGTTTGTTTTCTGCAGTTTTATTTGTGAAGGTTGTAGTGTGTTTATTTTGATGTTCCCGTAGCAATAAACTAAATAATTAATTTATCATCTAGAATAAATAATACCAGTTGCTGCAATAGGATTCCAGTTTTGGAATTTTCACAATATATAGTCTTTTTGGCAGGTCAAGTAGGCCCTTAATAAGACTGACTTGTCACCTTGTAGGCTGAATTGTTCTTTCTTGGAGCTGACTTGTTGCTTCTTGTTTGACAAGGTCTTGGAGGGTATTTGACTCAAATAATTTTTCTTTACAATATGTAACATGCCTAAAAAGGGTCTTCCATACATGATAATGACTCTTATGACTTATGTTGACCACTCCATGTCAACTACCCCATAGTTGTACATTTTTTCGTGCAAGGATTTCCATCATGTCTGAGGACTCAGATGATCCACAGATTCATCATTATCAACTATATGTACACTGGAGTTTTGTAAACACATTCTACATTTTGTAATGTAAATGATCCTAGTAAGACAAATGTATGTAAAAATTTAGGTAAATTTATATTTTTGATGATGATTTATATCTTAGGAAGTTTTTTGTCTCACCGATTCATGTGTGTTTCTAAACACCAATGATCGACAAATTTTTACCCTCCAGCCTTACCCCAAAGCTAGGGTGGATTTTTTCATCGGGATCTTAAATGAGTCCTAGTGTTATTTATAGTCTTTATAAAAGTGATTTGGGAATAATTATAAGTATTTGGTTAGATTACTTTATTGCAAGTCACTTAGTCTACTAGATCATATTTTGAGTCGCAGAAATGGGTAAATGTTGAGGGTCTACAACGAATGGGTGCTCCCCCTTCATGGGTTAGAAATGTAATATTTCATGTAAATAATATTTTAGCTATAATGCTAAAGTATTGGAGGGTTGGAAAAATTAATAATTCCCTCGTAAGTCAACTAATTAATTTTTCTGGCTAAAATAAATTAAAATGCTAAATCCATAAATTTAATTAATTTAGGTCCTAGGAAAATTTAAATGCTCCAACATTTAAAATTCGCAGGTTTTAAAGTTTTTAATTTTTGGAGGTCCCCGGCCAAGGGAATATTGAAAATTTCAATATATTTTGGACCCTTGGGCCTTAGTGGTTAAGTCAAAGTCAAATTTATGAGGTAATTAACTCAAAATAATCATTTTTGAATTAATTAAAAAGAAATTAAAAGTGAAATTCGAATTTCCTCAAAAAGTAACCTTATTTCAACGACGATGATTAAAAGATCATTTGATGTTCATCAACAGTTGAGATTGCTTTGACGAGGATCAAACCATCTAGAGGTTGGAGAAGTTATTTATAAATTAGAGGTCTCTTTCCATTATTTGGATCCGATTTTTCAATCGTGTATTTCCTCTGAGAAAGTTCTTGTAACTTTTTTTCTGATTAATAAAATGCAAAGACTTTGGGGTTTCAGACCGTGGTGTTCTTCTTTCATATTTGTGTGGTAATATTTCTCTTAATACTATGTTGCTTTTATTTTTTTTCATTGGATAATAGCCTTTGAGGATTGATCTGTGTACAGGTATCTTGTACAAATTTCTGGGTTTTTAAAATATCATTTTGATTTGATAGAACTACTAGGTATCTCTATTTCTTGATGATTTTATGATTATTTTGAATCTCTATTAATCTAACAATCAGATCTAAGTTTGTAGAAGTTATTATTCAGGATTTGGGCGTTTGGGGAAGTCCTCAGCTAGACCAACTGACTCTCAGATTACAAAATCTAAAGAGCTTACTGTTTTTAATTTCTGAAGTCATCTTACAAAATATTTTATTTGTAGGGTTGTTCTGGGCTTGTGCCTCTTTAAAATTTCCAATTTATTTATAAATTTGTGCAAAATTGTTTAGATCTGGCTAATAGAGGGCTTTGATTTGAAGATTTGCTAGATCTTTACAATATTATTGTAGATTTGTAAACTTCAAATTTTTTAATTCATTGGGGTTTTGGATTTTTCATATCTTTTATATATACATGCTTTGGGGTTTTCTATCTTTTGTTTGTGTAGGAACAGATCTGAAAATTGCAAACGATTGTTGTGGATTTTGGAGAGAGATCTAGGCCAGGGGGAGCAAGATCTGATTTCCATTTTATTTGTAGGTTGAAGAGAAATTTCAGAAAGATCGTGGGGAAATTCTTTTTAGGCCTTGAGGCCTTGCGCTGGCCATCTCCAGCCCCTTGCTCCCTCTTCTTTCCTTCTCGGTCTGGCTTTTTGTCCTCCTTTTGTCCTCCTCGGTTTCCCTTTCTCAGCCTCCCTCTTTCCCTTTCTTGACCTCCCCTTCTCCCTCTCGGCCACAAGGCCTTTCATCTCTCAACCCTCACCCTCAAGCCTCTCTTCCCTCACCCTCTTTCCAAAAATTTTCACTAATTTTTTCCATAAAATTTCCCTAAAAAATTTTTAACAAAAAAAATTTCAAAAAAATTTCAGAGTCTGCTTTTGGATTTGAAGATCTTCAGTGACTTGGGCATCTTATCTCCAAGTATCTTCAAGCCCCTAAGGGCTGACTGGTGCACATCCTCTAAACCCTTATTCCATTCCATTTATCTGATTGAAAGCAAGACTAATACTGACATAGAGTTTCAATTAGGGGAAGTTAGCAACAAATTTAGTTTGCATCTTCTACTGCAGTACATTTCAGAAATATAATTATTTTCAGAAACTTTTGCATGCTAATTGACAAATTTCTGAATATTATCTCACTGCTTTTTTCAGTAATTTATTTCTGAGTTTTAAGATCAAATGCATCACTAGATTGGAAACAATTAAACTTAGAAATTTTTTGACTTATTAGTTATCAGTTTGTCATGTGAAGTTTCTGTTGTTACACAGTGAAAATATGAATATTTAATGGTTATATTGTTGTGATCTGATTTTAAACACTTAATTAATTTCTGAAGTACATTTATTTTTACATGCTCATTCAGTAAGATTAATTTAGTTTTACTTATGCATCTAATGATCTCTGATTGAGTACCTCATGCAAATGGATTTCTAAATATAAAGTGTTTTATTTCTAACATTTTACATTGGTTTCCTATTTTGTTTTTAGTGATTACTTGTGCAAACTTCATATTTTACGTTACTGGTATAAGTATTTGTTTTCACATTAAGATAAATTTTCTGAGCCTTAAGTTAAAAAACACGCATGACATATTTTAGAAATAACTCATATTTTGGGCCCTCCTTTTGCCATTACATCGTTTCTCTTTGCATTTGCTTACTAAGCTAGCACTTGCACAGTAAAATTTTACTTCCAAGCATAAGCTTGGTCGATAGAAACATTAAGGGATCAAACTTAGGAAAAACATTTAACTAAAATTAACTAAGTCCATGCATTTCACATAGCTTTAAGTTTTGCATTTGCATATAATATAGTCGAATTATTCAGCAACATTTTCCCATCCATTACTTGAACTTTATTTCCTTCGGAAGATAGTTGACTCCAGAAGGCACTGGTATCATTTTCCTCAAAATCAAATTGAATCCTTCAAAATCTTGCACAATCTAAACAAGTATCGGTTGCTTAACTGTGTCTCCCAGATTGGTTGGTTCCCACTTGATCTTCTCTCATTCCATTTCCATAGGGTCTACCCCCCTTAGTCTGCTATTGGGAGACAACTCAAACGGAGAGATTGGGGATCAGTGTGACAACCCCCGATCTGAGCCGTTGTCGCGATGCCTAGACATTCTGTGCAACAACTTGTTGACTCAAAGACAAGCGCTAGAAGCACTCAATGGGGTGCTTGACCTATAAATCAAATAATATTGAGCATGGAACTCGTGCCTCAAGAATGACAATAATAATTTTATTTTTCACTTTACATCAAATATATAAAAACATGATTACATATGTCATTATGAAGACTGAACCTAGTTACATATTTCAACACTCCCTCTTAACTAGGGAGGTATTCATAATCCATAGTACATACAAGTTACTTGGACATTCTCAAAATGAAGAATTCTCATAAGAAGAGTCGGATTGGTAAGCCATCTCATAAGCTACTTCTTTAGCTTATGTTAGAGCATCTCATCATACCAACCAGCGTTGTCACATAGCAAGGCCTTGACTAACAGATCTATCTCTCCACAAGATCAGAGCACAATGCTGGTGAGACCAATGACTGATAGACACCATCATCATTATCTCTCAAGGCACATACCCCACCCGACTATTCACAGGGTATGTCCTTTTAGGACAATTCCTATCTTGGAAGAACACATCCTCAAGGAATTTCGTCTTTGACTACTCTTACCTATTGGATGATCAACCACATCCTCAAAGAGTATTGGAATCAATTTCATATGCTTACCCAATCCTCCATTCTTTCTTCACAACTTGAAGACAAGAATGATGTGTCTATCTCTCCCTTTCAACTAGGGAAGATATATTCATTCCTATAAAAGTACTATACCCAAGTTCCCTCTTACCCAAGGACTTGTCCAAGCTCCCTCTTAAGTAGGGACTTGTTTCCAACAACAACTCTCTACTCTTTGGTGGAGATCATGGTACTATTAGCTGATTGTAGGGCTCCTTCTTTCGATCTCATGAACTTCATATTTTTCATTATGGAGCCTTCATCTTGTAGATCTTCTTTGTATGGCATCAGTCATCCATCGCTTTCCTTCAATGAACCATAGGATTGAACCAATAGTCATGTCATCCTTCTTTGCATCGGAAAGTGATCTTCTAGTCCACATCTAGCTTTTCTTCACATAGCTACCACTTCCAAATCTATTTCTCTCAGGATCTTCCATCCATTCCCATGAGTACTAGTTGTAGGTGACATCTACAATTTTCTTTCGATAGCCTTATTTCCACCCAACCAAATGTTCAAAAATAAAAAATGAACATCAAATCAAAGTGACTTTTTATGATGGCCTTTCATCATGACATCCGCTTCTTACAACATCAACATCCTGCACATTCATGAACACATCTCCAAGACATTCAATGTCAAGGGCCTCTTTCCTTCATAGACTTTATCAAGGTCATCATACCTTCTCTATCGCGACTATTGGATGTTGATCACTTATTGTGACTATACTTGCATCTTCCAAGAACTCTTCTTCCTTTCTTCACATATTGCTTTCCAAGGAATTTCCATACACAGTTCTTTCATCTTGTCATCCACCTCATATTCCATATGAGGACATATTATGGTGATTTCATCTTATCAGTATGTGAACTAGTTCAAGACATATGTCTTTATGCATCTTTCCAAAGGAAGAGATCCTTCGTCTTTGATCATGCTCATGAGATAGAGCATTCAACCATGTTTTTTGCAAATATATGAAAACATGACTTAATCTATCAAATATGTACATATCTCTCCTTTCGATCATCTAGACTTCCTTTGGCAGCTTCCTTTGCTTGAAAGTACTTCAACCATCTTGTCATGTTGCACTCCTTTGTTGCCATACCATCATCCTTCTAAACACTATATCCCACACAAGGTGGAATGTTTGACTATCAATGAGACATTTGTTTCTTTCAACCAAAACCTTCTCATTAAGATTCTAGTGGAGGATCTTGATGATCCTCATCCTGCAAATACTCCTTCCTAATGATGATGATGTATGATGATTCCTTAGATTTCCATCATGCTAAATGACATTCTTTCAACCATATATACTTCGGTTGTCTTTCCATGCTTTTAATGAGGATATCGTGAGCTTCTTCCTTTCTATCATGATGACAGCGACGACTATGTTGAATTTCTTCTATGCTTTCATGCCTTTTATCATGAATTCATCTCTATTTCAATTCTTGTGCATCCTATCATCCTTGTGATGCTTCCTATCATGATAGTTATCCTTTACAAAAACTGAAAAGAACTAAGTGAAGGAGATTATCTCAGTCATAGTAGAGATCTTTCACTTCCTCATTCTTTGATTTCCTCTTTTCAAGTTCTTCCACTTCTTCGATGACATGGGCTTTGTTCCTTTCTTTCCTTTTCTTGAATTGTTGGGCATTGGATAATGCAGCACTCCCCGTGTGTTTCGTGACATGGACTAACTGCCTCTCGAGGATCCATTAACTCTGGCGATGCGTCCGTTTACTAACACCTGCGGGTTTTGGTGTAATGGAAATCGTGATCCCAACAAGTGGTATCAGAGCCAAAGGTCTCGAGTTCGAATCACACCCGGCTCGCGCTGGGGGGGAGATTGTTGGGCATTGGATAATGCAGCACTCCCCGTGTGTTTCGTGACATGGACTAACTGCTTCTCGAGGATCCATTAACTCTGGCGATGCGTCCGTTTACTAACACCTGGGGGTTTTGGTGTAATGGCAACTTTGGGTCATCAAATCTTCCCTCAGTATTTGTTGCTTATAATGATGAAGTGAGCAAACTTTGGCATGAGCGATTTGGTCACTTAAACTATCGCTCCCTTCAGCATCTATGTAAAGAAAATATGGTGACAGGTCTTCCTATGGTATCTTGCAGAGATGGTGTTTGTTCCGGATGTGTACTCGGAAAACATCATTGGGACTGTTTTGAAAAACGTGCCTCTTGGCACGCCTCAGCCCCTTTACAGCTTGTGCACAGTGATTTATGTGGTCCACTTCCTGTTGCTTCATTCTCTGGCTGCAAGTATTTCTTAACTTTCATTGATGATTTCTCCAGACGCACTTGGGTATACCTCTTAAAACTCAAGAGCGAAGTATTTAACACATTTTTGGCTTTCAAAGCCTTTGTTGAAAAACAATATGGACATCAAATTCTTAAGCTAAGAACTGATAATGGTGGAGAATATGTTAAAAACACATTCATCAACTTTTGCACCGAAAATGGAATTCAAATGCAACATACTGTTCCATCCACTCCACAACAAAATGGTGTAGCTGAAAGGAAAAATCGCACCTTAAAGGAAATGGCTAACTGTATGCTGCAATCTAAAGGACTCAGTCTTAGTTTTTGGGCCGAAGCAATTAATTGTGCAAATTATATAATAAATCGCACTCCTACTAAGGTTCTAAAGAATATCACTCCAGAAGAAGCTTGGAGTTCCATTAAACCAGATGTAAGTCACTTTCGTGTTTTTGGAAGTGAAGCATGGGCCCATATTCCAGATGAAAAGCATAAAGCTTTAGAACCTAAGAGTGAGAATGTACTTTTGTTGGATATTCTGAAGATGTAAAAGGTTATAGACTTATTCCATTTAAGTCCAAAAATGTTATCATTAGAAGAGATGTAAAATTTGATGAAAATAAATCGGCCTACGAGCCTAGTCCGGCGGATGTGCCACCTCTTCCTATCTCTTCTACTTTTGAAACATTTCTTCTTCAGATGATGAAAGTGAGGATGACAATCCTCCCCCACCTTCTCAGGATCCTCAACTTCCAAGATGGGTCCGTGCTACTCGGGATGCAGCAGGTGATCTTGCCGGTGATCCTACAGATCAGCGACGTACACGTTCTCAGTTTGAAAGAGCCTCTTCTTTACTGGCTCAAGCTCCAGTAAATCATGATCCTGACACTTTTGCAGAAGCTTCAGGCCATCCACATTGGGAAGTAGCTATGAATGAAGAATATCATTCATTGTTGGCAAATGATACATGGGATCTTGTTCCTCTACCAAAGGGACGCAAACTTGTTAGATGTAAATGGGTTTACAGAACCAAGTATGGACCAGATGGGAAAGTTGATAAACATAAAGCTCGTCTTGTTGCTAAGGGCTTTTCACAGGTTGAAGGCATTGACTACACTGAAACCTTCTCCCCTGTTGCCAAAATGAACTCTATCCGCCTTGTTCTTTCCCTTGCTGCCTCTTTAAAATGGGAAGTCCATCAGATGGATGTTAAATCTGCCTTCTTGCATGGGGACTTGCATGAAGAAATCTATATGGAACAACCCATTGGCTTCATCCAAACAGACTCCAGCCTTGTATGTCGACTTAAGAAATCTCTTTATGGTCTCAAGCAAGCTCCTCGGGCTTGGTATGCCAAAATGGATAGCTTTCTTTTAGAATCTGGCTTTTCTAGGTGTTATTCTGACAATACTGTCTACACCAAGAAAGTGGGCAACTCTCTTATCATCCTTGTTCTTTATGTTGATGATCTTATTCTTACTGGTATTGATCCCAACCTTATAAACCATGTGAAGTCCAGCCTTAAAAAGAAATTTGAAATGACAGACTTAGGACACTTACACTATTTTCTCGGTCTTCAAGTCTTGCAATCCAAGGAGGGTATTTCCCTTTCCCAGTCCAAGTATGCTTGTGATATTCTTCGTCATTTTCACATGGAAGATTGTAAGCCAGCTCCTTCTCCCTTTCAGTTTGGAGTCAAACGTTCAGTCTCTTGTACTTCTCCTGAAGTTGATGCTACCTTATACCATCAACTTGTAGGAAAACTCTTGTATTTAACCCATACTCGTCCTGACCTTTCCTTTGTTGTTGGTCTTGTTGCTCGTTTTATGCAAAACTCCCGTGAAAGTCATTGGAAAGCAGCTAAAAGAATACTTCGGTATGTTCGAGGTACAGTACAGTTTGGGATTCATTATAGTGCCAAAGAAGCTCCTCTATTAGTTGGTTTCACTGATTCTGATTGGGCTGTGACCCTGATGATCGGAAGTCTACTGCCGGTTATGTCTTCACTCTTGGTTCAGGACCTATTACATGGGCTTGTAAGAAACAGGCTGTCATTTCTCTTTCGTTAGCAGAAGCAAAGTATCGTGGTGCCGTGGAAGCTAGTAAGGAAGCCTTGTGGCTTCGTCAGATCCTATCAGAATTTGGCTTTGAGCAGCAGCATCCGACTACACGTGTGATAATCAAAGTGCCATTCAGCTATGCAAAGATCCAGTCCAGCATCAGCGCAGCAACCACATTGAACTACACATACACTTCATCAGAAAACTCATTCATGACCATGTTCTTGAAGTGCAATATTGTTCAACAGATGATCAGGTTGCAGACATCTTCACAAAGGCTCTCACAGAGGCGAAGTTTACTAAACTTCGATATATTCTTGGAGTTCAGGAAGTTGTCACTAAGGGGGGATAGGCTCTAGTGCCTCCTTCCTTCTCCTATTGTGTCATATTTGTAAATCCTTCAATCCTATCCCAAGTTGTTCTTAAGGGGGGAGTTAGGATATTCCGACACATAAGAAATAGTTAAGTTCAACTTGGTCTAGTATAGAGTTAGGTAAAGTGTGTTTCTTTACCATTGTACATTTTGTAACTTACATCGACGGTCACGATATGGTGATGTTATTGAGTGATCCGACGGTTATTCTCTCCTCGGTATTACCGACACTTGATCTGTGGCTTGACACCCGATTGGTCCATGAATTATATTTAAAGCGCATGGAGGGTCATTTGTAGGTTAACCGTGCATGAGAGAGCTTATGTAAATTTTCATTCTTTTATTAATAAATTGCCTGTAGTAGCCACGTTGGCGCAGGCCGTGGACTGTTTCCCTCTCTGAGGGTTTTAACCACGTCAAAATACTGGTGTATTGATCTGTGATCTGTTTGTGAGCGGTGTCCTTCTGGTGTTCTTTCTGAGGAACTTACCCTGTAAATTCCTACAATATATTCCATGAAAGGATGGAGGACATATGGGGAGCATATTGCAGGGAATTCAAGCTCAATAGATGGATTAAAGAATGCATGATTGTTCTGGAAGGGAGCTGTAAATATCCAGTGTTCAATGCAAGTCCCAAAGTTTGCCCAGGAAAGGATTTTTCTATTTTTCTCAAGAAATTTCATGACAAGGCTTGGAAAAGGTGAATTAATTCAAACTATTATGAAATGTGTGAGTAGATCTATATCTCAAGATGGCACCATCCATGTTGTATTGCTTCCCTAGCGTTGTCAATTTTTTGACATGAAGAATTTTGAAAAGTTAATGCCTATTGGGTAGGAGTTGGATTCCAATAGAATTGATCGCCCAACCTTTTGTTCGATGTGGATCGATTGTTGAACATGATGATGTGTCATTGTGCATTCTGAATTTTCCTCCCATTTCAATAGTTTCTCTTTCCATTCGTCTCGTTCTCTATGGGCATGGCTTTCATATTAATTAACTATTTGATCATTCATTCAGTTATAGTGGTTAATGTTGTGTTTATGTGTGTAGTGAGTGTTGTTTATATGATCAAGATGGAATGGAGTTATATGTCATGTATACATTTTTAATGGTTCTATGAAGGGAGCTGTCTCACACATTTACAACTGTGAGATGATCAAATATGCAGAACCACAAAGAACAAGCAAATTATTCAATAGACTAATGTGACTCATTGTGCTCTGGGAGCATTAGTCACACATAGTTCTTAATAAGGTCAGCTGGAGTGACCCGTCGTGCTCCTCAGTACAAGTTAGTTTATACAAGGTCAAGTTGTAGAATTGTCTTTTGAAGACATTTTGTACCCAAAATGTTATCCTAGAAAGCTGATGAAGGCTATGGAGGGTCGTGAATTCACATATCATGGTAATTCCATAGGATGGTTCAATATCGATACTAAATTATTGAGCTCCAGGAGGTTGAGAAGCAACAATTCTGCAAATCACCTCAACTATGGTCTAAAGAGTTTATGTATTAAATGAATCAAGTGGGAAGATCAAAAGCGTGGTGAATAAAAGAGCGAAAATCGTGAGATTTCTGAGTGGATATGAGTGCTAGTGATGACCATACCACGCAAATTTGACAAAGATTCATTCATTGCTGTAATGTGTACTCTCTAGTTTTTTCATGTAATCATCAAGGGAGGGTATTGGAAGTAATGCTTCCATGACTTCCAAGTTGTCATGAGTTGTCATTGTGAGTCTCTAGGTGTAATTCTAGAAATAGTTATTTTCCTATGTGTGTACTTTGTTTGAGTCATAGATTCACCTTCTTCGGATCTTATCATATAGAAGTTGGTGACCTATTCTTATATATGTAACTACTTTATCTGATCAAGGAATACCGTATGTGTGTTTGGGGTTGTTTGTTTAGTCATTCTCTCTCTAGTCTTTCTCTATTTTTCTAAGAACAATAGTCTTATGCTTAGAACATTTGTCTAGATGATGATTCTTCTTTCCACAATGTTCACAAAGGTGAAGATCATAACAATGATATTTCTTATGTCCAATTATGTTAAAATGTTGACATCTTCTAGGTTTTGGCTGTGTAACAACATCACCCAAAAATCCAGCACTACGAAATGTTATAGGTTTTGAAAAATTAGGCACATGAAAAGAAACATCTTTATTATATCTCACGCCAGTTCGGTTTTTGTTATGCAAAATTTCTTCCCATAGTCTTATAACAGGTTTCACATCTGAACTTTCAACTGCATCCAAATTTGTTAATGAAATAGTGTTCTGATTTATCTCTAACTTCATATCACAACATTCTGCTTAAGTTCATCTCAATGGGTTTTGTTATGACTAGTAGATGACATTATATTTCTTAATAGTTGTAACAAATCATTGACTCTAGCCCATTTTCTTGTAATCAACTTTGAAAAGAAAAGGTGTCGGCTACCATCGAGAATGCACCCACTTACAAGGAAAATTCAATAAGTAAAACTTATTGGTGTAATATTCAAATAACAAGAGATGAACAATAAGCCTTCAAGTACACAAAACCAAAACTAAGAATACTAGAAATCTAATGACACTACTTTCTTACCCACTTCTCAAAGGTTTTCACCAATACTATAAAATATGCCACTAGTTCAAAACCTTGATAACAATCCACTCACAATTTTATTCCAATCCCAATTTACTTAACAAGAAAACGATATTGCTTTAACATCCCGTGAGAGGCCAGTGTGATCTATAAGCAAAAAAAATCCAACTGTGATTATCAGATAAAATATGCACTGAATTGAAAAGAAAGAGATGTAGCTCTCAAGTGTGGCCTGCACCTGGAGACTACACTCACAAAACTTGAGAGGATTCTCTCGTTCACTCTATTACCATTCAATCAAAAGATTACATCATTAAATACAATACTAGGAAATAGGAAGTTGTACCCAAACCCCATAACTATAGGAACTAATCCTAAACTAGGGAGAAAGTTACAACAATGTAACCATTTTCTCCATTAATAATAAAATAATATTAATTATTCTCAACTCCCCCCTTAATGGAGAAAGGGTTCTCCTGAACTCCTAGCATCTTTCTAAACAATTCAAATTTTACTCGTGCAAGAGGCTTTGTAAAAATGTCAGCCACATTGTCACAAGTTTTACAATATTCAACAGCAATTTCATTTGACTGTATTTTCTCTCTAACAAAATGGAATTGAGTGTCTATATGCTTGGTGTTTTTGTGGAACACTAGATTGTATGCTAATTTGATGGTGCTCTGGTTGTCACTTTTGATAGAAGTGGGTTGCTTCTGTTCTTTTCCTGCATCTTTGAGAAGTCTCCTCAACCAGATTGCTTCACATGTTGCTGCACACAATGCTTGATACTCAGCTTCACATGATGACAAAACTACAGTACTCTGTTTCTTGCTGCTCCATGCTATGACCCCGGAACCTATGTTGAATGCATAACCTGTGATGGACCTCCGATCATCCAGGTTACCTGCCCAGTCTGAGTCTAAAAAACCTGCTAGAGTAACATCAGATACATCAATGTATAAAATACCAAAATGCACAGTACCACAAAGATACCTCAACACGCTTTTTGCTGCATTCTAGTGACTTTCAAGCGGTTTCGCCATAAATTGGCTCAGCACACTAACAGAGTATGCCAAGTCAGGTCTGGTTGTTGTAAGATATATCAGGCTGCCAACCAGCTGTCTGTACATTGTGGCATCTACCTCCTTAGTGCCATCATCACTACTTAATTTCAGATTCTGCTGCAAAGGTGTTGCTACTATTCTACATTGATCCATAGAAAACTTTTCTAACAGATTTCTAGCATACTTCCCTTGGGTAAGAAAAGTTTTCCCAGTATCTCTAAATACTTCTAATCCCAGACAATAGTGAAGGCTTCGGAGATCCTTCATTTCAAAAACTTGTACCATCAGCCTTTTGATTCCTTTGATTAAATCAAGTGCATTTCCTGTTATAATCATGTCGTCCACATACAAAGAAATCAAAACAATCTGCCCCTGATTATTGTACTTGGTATACAAATTTGGGTCATTTAAACTTCTATGGAAACCATACTCTATAAAGAAAGAATCAACTTTTTCATACCACGACCTGGGTGCTTGCTTTAAACCATATAAAGCCTTTTTCAACTTGCAAACAAGATGTTCCTGCCCCTGCTTTACATATCCTTCTGGATGTACTAAGTAAATTTCTTCTTTTAAATCACCATTTAAAAATGCAGATTTGACATCAAGCTGGTATAATTCCCAATTATGTTTAGTAGCTAAAGTAATAAGTAATCTGATTGTATTTAGCTTTGCTCCAGGTGCAAAAGTATCATCAAAATCTATACCTTCTTTATGTGAGTATCCTTTTGCAACCAACCTAGCTTTTAACTTATCTATACTTCCGTCTGCATTCATTTTTGGTTTAAACAGCCACTTACATCCTATAGGAGTTTTATTTTTAGGCAGCTCTACTAAATCCCAAGTATCATTTCTAAAGATTGATTCCATTTCTTCATCCATTGCAGCTCTCCATTCCTTAAATTGGCTAGGTTCTTTATAATTAGAGGGTTCTACAATGTTCAAAACTTTTGACATTAAAGCATAGCTTCTCAACTTCAATGGTAATTGAGTCTTCCTACCTGACCTCCTTGGTAGGGGTGGACTTACCTCAAATTTGTTTTCCTCTGCAATGATTGGGCCTGCTTTTTCACCTTCTTGCTGTTCTTCTTCATTCTCTTCTTCCTTCTCCTGTTCCTGCTCCGTCTCATCCTCGCTGCTTTCCTCCAATAGCAATGGAATGTGCCAATCATCTCCAACATCAGCTTTCCTTTCCTGCACCTGTTCATGAAAGACTACATCTCTACTAGCAAATGTCTTACGAGAGTCAGGATTGAACAGTTTGTATGCCTTAAACCCTGTGCCATAACCAACTAAGATGCATTTAACTACCTTAGGGTCTAATTTCTTTCTATCAGCTTTGGTTACATGTGCAAATTCCTTTGACCCAAAGACTCTTAAGTGATTTACTGCTGGTTTAAATCCATATAAGGCTTCAAAAGGAGTTTTGAAACCAAGAATCCTAGTAGGACTTCTATTTTTCAAATATACAACAGTATTTATCGCTTCTGCCCAAAACATATTAGATAGACCCTTACCTTGCAGCATGCTCCTTGCACACTCCACCAATGTTCTATTTTTATGCTCTGCAACTCCGTTTTGCTGTGGTGTATGCGGCACTGTATATTGCTGAACAATCCCATTAGTTTTGCAGTATTTCATGAATTCCTTTAATTTTTATTCTCCTCCTTGATCAGATCGAAGAATTTTAATACTTTTTCCAAACTGTTTTTCCACCAGGGTTTTGAAATCTATAAAACATTGGAAAGTCTGACTTTTCTTGTTTAAAAAATAAACCCATGAATACCTAGTGCAGTCATCAGTAAATAACAAAAAATAGTATGCTCCCCCTAGCGACCTTGTCTGCATGGGACCACATACATCTGTGTGCACTAGCTCTAAGATTTCTCTTTGCCTCCTCCTATCATGCACAGGGAACTGTTCTCTGTGCATCTTTCCTAAGGCACAACCATCACAGTTTAACTGAATGTTACGAAAGAAGGGGAGACCTTTGACCATACCTTTCTTTTGTAACAACATGAGATCCTGCAGGTTCAGATGACCAAACCTCTGATGCCAGAGTTGTTCAGCTGCCGACTCTCCTGCAACCATGGCTTGCTTTGATATACTTTTTGTATCCAATCTGTATAAGCTTCCAACTCGCATGCCTGTTGCAACAATTTCATTCCTGCAATCCTTTATCACACAGTGAGTCTTGAAGAATTCGACATGCATATCTTGATCAGCCATCATGGATACAGATATCAGGTTTTTCTTTATTCCACGTACATATAAAACATTTGAAAGGTGACTAATTTTTCCATTTGGTAACTTAATTGAAATCACCCCATGACCTTTAATCTGATATCCATTATCATCCCCTAGATATATTTTTGATCCATTTATAATTTCTTCAAGACTATCAAAAAATTCCTTATTACCTGTAATGTGAGAGGATGCTCCAGAATCGACATACCAAATGTCATCTTCATTCGATGCTGAAAGGGAACAGTCGACTGTGAACAGTCGAAATTCATGATTGAAGTCTTCTTCTTCAACAAAATATCCTCTGTGTTTTGGATTTACCTTTCTCCTCCTTGCCTCAACAACCTGCTTCTTATAATAACAATCTCTCTGTATATGACCCGTTTTTCCACAATAATAACATTTCTTTTCATAATGATTTGCAAGCATACCTTTATGAGAATGCGGATTCTTCTGTGATGTTCCTCCTTTTTGCTTTGATTACTGCTGTGACTGCTTTCCTTTAGATAGTCGTCGTTTTGCCACCAGCACGAGATCGTCACTTTAGGGGTTCAAATTCAAGTTCTGTCGTCGATCTTCCTCTTGCTGCAAGATCGCAGTGAGATCATCGAACGTGGGTATTTTATCCCTTGCCGAGACTCCAGTAATGAAGGTTTGGAAATCATCACGCATCCCATTCATTGTAATTGCAACAAGATCTTCATCAGCCACCACCACTCCAATGGCCCACAATCCGTCTTTAACATCCTTAATTCGCGCGACAAATGCAGTAGCAGACTCCCTTTCGTCCATCCTCATTGAAAATAGCTTGCTTTTCAGAGCCAAAACTCTGTTTGTATTCTGGGTCTCATACAGATTTTTTTATTTTCGTCCAGATCTCCGCGGACGTTTTACAATCTCTGATGTGCGCAATAACATTGTCTTTCACAGACATCTTTAACAGGACTTTGGCCTTGTTTTCTCGTTTTTCCTAGTCTTCCTTCTGTGTGGTTGCAGTCGGCTTCTGCTCATTGCCTGTCACTATAGCCCAAGCATTCGCACCTTCGAGCAGAGTCTGGATCTTAAACTTCCAATTCGTGATGTTAGACCCATTGAGTTTACCAGACTCGTTAAGGTAAGATTCCATTGTATTACTCATTGTGAATCTACTTAACAACAACAAAAAAACAATACCTGTCACATCGATTTGTCACCGATCTGCAGTGTCTGGCGCTCCCGCTCCAATGAGAAAATTTGGCGTTTCCAACATAGCCGAAACAATGATCTGATCACAATTGATCCGATCCACCTCTCCCGGATTGATCTGCCACTTCGCCGATCCTGCTCTCCTTGCAGATCGCCAAGCGAAGTCGAGGTTTCCCGCAGATTTCCTCTTAACGCTACCCCGAGCGAAAAATCCGCACTAATTGAAAATCGCTTAGAGTATTTTAATTGGCGCGACTTTCCCGGTAAAATCCCACGCTAATCCCTCCAAATCCGCGCTTTAGCGCGATTTATCCCTCAAAATCCGCGCTAGTTCCTCTTCTGGCGCGACTGTCAGCGCAAAATCCGTTCTAATTGTCCTTTCTACTCAGAGAAAAACAAATTTTCCGAGTCCGAGCCAGGTGTCCTGCAGTCCACCTGCTCAATTGAGCACAGAGCTCTCGTGTATACACAGCCACAAAGGCATTTCAAGCCACACAGGCAATTCCGCCACACAGGCAAGCTAGCTACTACAGGCACTTCAGCCTCACAGGTGACAAAAGATTAGGCTCACTCAATCTGAGCTCTGATACCAAGATAAAATGTGAACAAAATTGAAAGGAAAGAGATGTAGCTCTGAGGTGTGGCCTGCACTTGGAGACTACACTCACAAAACTTGAGAGATCACTCTCGTTCACTCTATTTCTCAATCAATCAAAGATTACATCATTAAATACAAGACTACGAAATAGGAAGTTGCACCCAAACCCCATAACTATAGGAACTAATCCTAAACTAGGGAGAAAGTTACAACAATGTAACCATTTTCTCCATTAATATCAAAATAATATTAATTATTCTCAACTGTTATGAGGCTCTACACCACAATAATTATATAGGATACCCCACACACCCAAAACCTTATTAGGAAAGTTAGTTTCATCTTCACTCACCCCCACCTTGGCTTCTACATTTGTTTTCGTAAATCCATTAATACCATAAACACCCAATGAAGGACAAAACCCACCTAACATCTAGCAAAACATAATATAGATAAGAAAAGGAAAACCACATGAGATCACCAACATGAGATGCAAGTAAGATTAATTGGTTCTACTAGTAAGCCTTCATTCAACTCCCCTACCACAACCTACTTAAATGAGAACCAAAGGCATTCAAACACCTAGCACCTAGCCATAAAAATGAATGAAATGAACTCCATAAATCACATGTTAATGATTCTTCCATTATCTCTTACCTCCACACAATGGTAGCACCTGAACTACGATCTTATTGTTCTTATTCTAACATGTCACTACTTAGAACCATCATCATCTCTATTTGTGAGTTCCGACGCTTGTGGTCCACTTTAACTCAAATAGGCGAGATGTTCCTATTGGCCATTATTTGTGCTCCCATGACACTAGACATGAAGGTATTATGTCGACATTAGTGTTGTCCTTGGTGTTGATACATGTGGCACACTAAATGGGCCGGTGGATGTGAAACACAAGGGGTTTGTATAACGAACCCACCTTTTATCACCCCACCCATCTATTTGTTTTTAAATATTACGTTTTAATTTTATTTAATTAATTTTATGTGAATCATAATATACAGATATTAAATTTAATTATTAATTATAAATAATATTAAATAAAACTGCATTACACTTACTCTCATAATTTAGAATCTTGTTGGAATATATATATATATATAATTTAGGAGAAGGATATGTCGAAAAGGTCTAGAGACACCTCATAATCATGGTTTCTCTATGGTATGGGAGGTAACACTTTAAGATAATTTGTGAAGCTTTAGCACTACAAGAAGTTAATTTTTATGGTGGATTATCATGTGGATGGGTTTATTACCTTTCCCGTAAAGTCTACAAAATGTAGATTATAAATCTTACGATCAAATTAATGAGAATGGTAGGTTTAAACGTGGTTAATGACTCAAAATGGCATCGATGCAAGATGAATCCACGAATGGTATTGTTCATTATGATTATTGTCTCAAACTTCTATATTGCATGATTAATAGGTTCCTATTTATAGCAAGTGGTCTCAACTTACTTTAAGGGAACTTAAAAGTCTAATTCCAGATGTATAAGTTATAAATTAATATTTATATGTAAAGACCACTAATAGAGTGAAGTTTAATAAAAATTTACTTCATCAACAATACATTTTATAAGAAAGTAATATAAAGAGATTAAAGGTTGAAATTTTAAAAGAATGTAATAGAAAGAGATTAATGGTTGAGCAGGAGAGGTCTCAAAATTTGGGTCATTGCATGTAATGGTTCTTCTTAATTGAATTATTATTTTCCAATTTTTTTCTCTCTTTATATTTTTGTGATTTATTTGGTTTTTTCATTTTTATCATTGTTTTTGCGATTAGTTTCATGGAAAATTTGGGTGATTTCTCTCCTCCTTTCTCAACATTCCAACCTTATGAATATTAGCCCCTAAAATTCAGATATTGGTATATGAGGAGGATAGGTAACACTCCTTGCCACCCACTTGGCTTATCTTAGCTATGGGAGGTCTTACCTATTGTCTTGATCCAACCTCCAAGGTATGTTATGAAGGTGGGGTCGTACGATCTCATTTTCGTAAAGTTTTCAAAATTAAATTTTGATACCACAATCAAGTTCAACTCATCGAGATATTTTTGAAAATATAAGTTTTACCTTGATCCAATTCTTGGATCACAAGACATGTTCATTATAAATTTACCAATAAGAAGGGTCCACCTTGGTCCATATATCCAAAGTGGACCCATGTGGTCCTTTCATGGCCCATGTGGCATTACAATGACCACTTACTCATCCACTAGGTCACCTGCATTATTTCTCATCGCACTTAGGTAAGAAACCCCCTGGATCATGCAACTAGTATTGTAGAACCCCCCATTGGGGAGTTTGAATTTGGGCAAGGGGTTCTCGCAATAGATTTTAGCTACCTATTGGGGATGGAAAGTTTGGTGCTAATCCCAACCATGTCCCCATTACTTGTTAAACATCAACTACAAGGAAGGCCCCCACTTGATCTTGACCAAGGATTTTTCCCAATTAACATGCATGATGTTTAACACCCTCTCCATGGGAAAAAAATGATAAAAGTCTTCATAGTTATGGGTCAATCTAAATGATTTCACCTTTGTTGAAAAGAGTCCTAATCTACTTCAAGGATGGTGCAAAACCACTAAGACAATACTACTTGCCACGTCATCTCCACATCACTTACCGTATCATCACTACATCATCTCCACATCACCTTCCATGTCATCACCATGTCACCCTTATAATACCACATGAAATTCACGTGTACTTGATCTAGCCTTTGTGGCACTACCAAGCCAACATTTTGACGTGGTATTAGTATATCCAACCCTACACAATTATGCAACTTCTTAACACCCATATATTGTGGTTAACGTACTTATGAAATTACAGAAATAAACATATTTTAAATATTTAAATTTCTTACTTTTGAAAATTTGAAATTTGAAATAGTAATAATAAATAAGAATGAGAATAATACATTAAATATTTCTAAAAAAACTTTTGATATCAATGTCACAAATGAAATTTTGATCACGGCTGCTCTAGTCATTTTGCAATTAATGGCTACAAGATTATTAATTTAGTGAAAGGAAAGGGAAGGATGAGTTTACATCAAAATCAGATCAGATTTGATTG
This sequence comes from Pinus taeda, assembly GCA_000404065.3. NCBI lineage: Eukaryota > Viridiplantae > Streptophyta > Pinopsida > Pinales > Pinaceae > Pinus > Pinus taeda. Next base: position 63,947 of record APFE031445661.1, read on the forward strand.
AATTTACGTCAATAATTTTACCATTTTGGACGGGCTTAACTAATAAGATCACTTAGATTTAATGCATTCAATAGATATTAGGCTTTATTGATTTAAATAGATATGATATTAGGTTTTATTGATTTCAATACATATTTTTATTTTAATAGATTTTTATTTTAATAGATTTAATTGATTCAGTGAATTCAATAGATTGTAGTATATTTGAAAAGATTGAATGAATTTAATATATTACATTAAATAAACTCCAATTGCATTACATAGATTTTAAATGTATTCAATATATTTTGAATGTATGGAGTAGATTGAAATGCATTTAAGAGATTGGGTGAGTTGCAATAGATTTCAATGGATTGTCATAGATTTGATTGTATTGGACTAGATTGCAATGGATTGAATGCATTCAATAAATTTTAAATGCATTCAATAAACTTAAATGCATGCAATGGATTTTAATGCATGAAAGGATTGCATAGAATAAATGTATTTCAATAAATTTGAATAGATTGCAATAGATTTCAATCTATTTAATGCATTCAATAAATAGATTGAATGAATTAAATGAAATCTATTGCAATGCATTCAATAGATTGCAATTAATTGAATGCATTCATTAAATAGATTGAATGCAATCTACTGCAATGCATTCAATCTATTGCAATGCACTGCAATAGATTGCAGAGCATTCAATCTATTGCAATTAAATAGATTGAATGCATGTAACATAATGTAATAAATTGAATGGATTCATTAGATTTTAAATGCATTCAATATATTGCATTTAGTGGATTCAATAGATTTCAATGCATGCAATAGATTTCAATCTATTTAATGCATTCAAGCAATAAATTGTAATAAATTGAATGTTGAAATAAATTCAATGCATTCAATAAATAGATTGAATGCAATCTAATGCAATTCATTCAATCTATTCCAATGTGATAGATTGAATGCATTGAAATCTATTGCATTGCAATAGATTGAATGCATTACAATAAATTGAATGCATTGAAATCTATTGCAATTCAAGAGATTGAATGCATGCAATCTATTGCAATAAATTGAATGCATTGCAATAGATTGAATAGATTTTAAATGCATTCAATATATTGCGTTTAACTAATTCAAGAGATTTGAATGCATGCAATAGATCTCAATCTATTTAATGCATTCAAACAATAGATTGAATACATGCAATAGATTGAATTCATTGCAATAAATTGAATACATTCAATAAATAGGTTGAATGCATTAAATAAAATGAATGCAATCTATTGCAATGCATTAAATCTATTGTAATGCAATAGATTCAATACATGCAATCTATTACAATAGCTTGAATGCATTGCAACAAATTGCATGCATTCAATAGATTGCAATCAATGCATTGAATCGATTTTAAATGCATTCAACAAATTTTGAATGCATTTAATAAATTACAATCTATTGAATGCATTCAATCGATTGTGATCTATTGATTGTAAAGGTATTGATTTAATTCAAGAGAATTTATTTAATTATAAATGTAAAAAAAGAAAAAAAAACAAAGGGGGAAACAAAACGGTAATAACAAAAGAAAAAAGATGTAAGAAAGAATTTTTCAAAGAAGATATAGATGTAAAGATTATGTATACATGCATATAATATTGTTCATGGCTCAAATTAATTAACTTAAATTGATTTAACTCAAATTCATTCAATATATTTAACTTAAATTCTTTGAAAAAATTTAATTGATGTTTATAGATTCAATAGATTTTAATGCATTCAATAGATTTTAACTTTAATGCTTTAAATAAATATTATATTTTACTCCATTCAATAGATTTTAAATTTTAATTGATTTAATTAATTTTAATATATTTAGATTGAATGCATTGCAAGAGATTTCAATAGAATGAATGCATTCAACAGGGTGCAATCAATGCATTCAATAGATTGAAATAGATGTTCATGCATTTAATACATTGAAATCAATGTATTTAATAGATTTTAAATTCTTTCAATAGATTTTGAATGCATTAAATATATTGCAATGGATCCAATAGATTGAATGCATTCAATTGATTGAATATTGCAATAGATTTGAATGTATCAATATATTACATAGATTGAATGTATTTCAATAGATTGCAATACAATAGATGGAATGCATTTCGATAGATTACAATAGATTTAAATTAATTAATATGTTTTATTAATAATTAGTAATTAATTATTTAATAATATTATTAATTAATTAATTAATAATTTTAATCAAATTAAATTTAGGTTTAAGTTTATTTAATAATTAATCATGAATTAATTAATAAATAATATTATTATTATTTATTAATTACACATTATTTATAAATAATTTATATTAATAATAGTTAATTAATAATTAATAATTAATTATAAAGAATTAATTTTTATTAATATATATATAATAAATAATAATTAATATTCAATATTCAATAATTAATATCTAATATTTTATTATTTATTAATTAATTGCCTTGTGGTCAATCATTTTAATTCATGGTTAGTCAAAAATAATTAATAATTAATAATGCTCAATCTGCATTAATTAATAACTGTCAATCATGGTCAACCATAGTCCAATATTAAATTGTGACAAAGAATGTCCCACTATGAAAATCAACCATGGTCAACCATGGTACAACGTCACTTTTTGAGAAAGATTGTCTCAAAATGAAAATCAGCCATAGATAACCATGTCTATTTTAGGGTTTATAATATTTATCTTAAGGTTTAAATACCTTGGGTTTAATATTATTCCCTTAGGTTTATAATCCCTTGGTCTTTTATTTATTTATTTATCGGATAACCTAAATTTAAATATAATATACAAGGACATTTCCTCTTTATTGAAAAAGACGGATTCCCTCCTTTTTAACACAACAAGGATATATAGTTTATAGTTCCTAATTGTCTAAGTTTCTAGAGCATGTTTACAATGTATGCCATGCACGTATATCATAACCCCTCCTAATTATCAATAGTTTGAGTTAAACATTATTTCCAAAACTTATACTCTAAAACCCTAGGGTGCGCATCATAGTTTTTATGTGAGAGGATAAAAGAGTTCTATAACATTAAGGGTAAGTCCATGGTGAGATAAGTTTATGTTATTGCTGATTAGGAGGTTTTATAACAGCTATGGTATGACAATGGAGTATTACAGTTCATGATTCGCATGCCACTCTATCCCCATGGAACTGTGGTATGGAAACTATCTAACACTTATATTCCCCTTTGTCACGTGATTCCCATGTGCCCTGCTACATGGCCCTCGTTCGACGGTGGATGAGGGTGGTTCCCAAATCAACAGTTGGAACTCTCCTTGAGATTCATCCCCAACCCTAATCGAATTAAATTTTTACCCCATCCATTTCTCCTCTTTCCATTTCCAACGCTTTGTTGTGGCAAGTATGAGGGTTTTTGTTTTCATTTCTGAGAGAAGGTTCATGGAATCCATAATAGGTGCTCCGATGGTAGTCACTTCACACCGGTAGGACAATTACCCTACTCGTACCAATTTCCTTCAGGTAGCCTTGCGTCCTGTTTATTTTTTTTTCTCCATTATGTCGCATGCTTATCTCTTGTTCGAAAGTAGTTCATCTCCTTAAAATTGTATATTCACGCGTCGGGTGTGTCATTGTTTCTCCATTTTTTCAGGGTTCAGGTGTAATCTAGTTGTGACCTCGGTGAATTTTCTATTGGTATACGGGACAGCGTGAGGCTTGTGGCTCAGTGTTTTTGGAGGTAAGACTACTTTCCTTTCTAATTTCTCATTTAAGGCTTATCAACATTGCAAAGACCAGCCTTCCATTATGATTTTGCATTTATTTATATACGGTATAGCCTATTCCAGCGTGTGGTTGCGTATCATGATACTTACCTCTAGATCTTTCATCTTTACCACGTCTGTTGTTAATCTCCGTGCTATTTTATTTTACAAATTTGTCTTTAAGTTGCTTGTGCTTTGAGTACCTCCTCACTAGTTTTCTTCTGTAGATCATGGTAGGAAAATGTGTTTGGCTGTCAGAGACTTCACACAATGGTCTCACGCATCAATCCATCGGAATTTGGAACCCACCTTACCAGGTAAGGTGCCAATCCCATTCATTTTATTTTGTCTCTCTATTTCTCTTTTCTACCATATTCGAATGATGTAAGTATACCAAGTGTAACCGCCTTTCTGCGTTGTTATTTATGTGGTTACGGACTTGGGTTTTCATTCAGGCCCCCAACGAGATTATTCTTGTGCCTTCTTATAGGTAAGAGAGTCATACATGTACGTATTTTTTTCTTTCCCAAGTGTGACCGACCAATTTCACTTGATTTCTTACATTTGAACTTTTTTGTGACCATTTTTGTATATTTTCTTAGCTTCACTTGTTATTTTGTAAAAGTACGCATGCTACTATGTAACCTTGCTGTCATGTCAGGAGTTGTGTATTCCCTTCCTCTGCTAATGGGCGTAATTTTGTCGACATTCTACACATACTCTTAAAGGGTTTCCCTCGTATGGTATTGTTGTACTACGAAACAACCCCTCATTTATGAATAACAATAATTAAGAATAGAGATATAAATGGGACTCATTTTAAATTATTAGGCTTATGATAATAATAGCTAACTTTAAGATAATACCTAGAAAAACTTTGCAAAACGACCTAAGGATGAAATGCTTATTGCAAATCACAAATCACACTTTTTCATGTGACTGTCATCAAACACCTTTAAAGAATTGCGATCAACGATCAAATCTCCCGATGCGATATTCCAATTAACAACACCTTGTCATTTCGCAAATCACACTTCACAAATTTCGCAAGCAATGCAACTATGCCTTTACGATGACCATTAGCGAATTGCAAAATGCGAGATTGTGATATTCACAATCACATTTCACTTTATAGATCTGGTAACTCTATATTGCATCCATTTGAAGATTGTGACTTGCGATTAAGAGTAGTAAAGCGTGTGAAATAATTGCATTTTAATATCAAAACGAAGGAATTAACATGTTAATAGATATTTAGCCGCTCGAGGAAAGATAATCATTTTCCAAGTTATGGGTACTTAACGTTGAGTATCTCATTAAACCTTTCTCATGATCCAAAGTCATTTCAGAGAAGCTTTCAGTCTTAATTACCTGATACCGCCTGCGCTGATATATCTTGTCTATTTGAAGCAAGCTACAAAAGACATGTCACTAAGGAAGGTGATGCAGAAATAGAACAAGCAGAGCATTGTTGAATCCGAGTTTACAGGGATGGCTCCTATTTTCTCTGATACAGTTTGTGACACTGCTAGAGGTGCAATAGCTTGGAAGGTCATATACAATAGGCTTGAGGAAGAACGTCCTAAAATCATTGTCACGAGAGCAACAACTGACTCAACAAAGCCTTCGGGACTTCAATTCAGGGATGCTTCCAGTTCTTTCCTTCATAGGATAGGAGCAAGAGATCCAATCTTCCCATACATGGATATGATTAGGTGGGTGATCGAAAGCCTCATCATTGAAGATAGGTAATTCAAGAATGGAGCTCATAGGGTCGTTCAGAGCAGAGGACTTGAAGAAAATGTACCACATACCTAACCTTTAGGATATCTATGACAAGACATTTGTGGCCAACTTTGCTAAGAAGAACCCGAACCCCTTCAAGTTGATTCAGGGTTGGAGAGTATTGGACAACAAATTCAAATATGACAAATCACGTATGTAAGCTATAGCCTCTTTGGCAGACCCCTACAACTATGCATCAACTATGTTATGTAGATTATATAGGTTACCCAATAATACTAAGTTTTCCATAGAATGGATCCCTTTGATTGATGCCTGCGTTAATTCCCACATCATGAATTGGGCCTCCATCCTATCTGATAACCTAGCCACCATCATTACCAAATATCAACAGAAGAGAGCCTCCTCTCCCGATAACCTTCCTCCATTCTATTTTAGTGCCTGCATTATGGATGCCATCTATTTTTGCACGACATTTTTGACCATGGGTTGGAAATGGACCTTACAGGATCCCTACCCATTTCATCTCAGTCATAAGAAAATATGGGAATCATATTATATACCCCGCTTCTATAAAATATGTCATGATGTTGTTTTTCCCCTACATCAAATCATTTTCAATAAGAAAGCCTCTAGGTTCTCCCAAGAAGCTGCAACCGACCTGCTAGTGGTCAACAAATATTTTATTGAAGAATGGTTCACATACACTAGGGTTTTTGGTAGCACGACCAACCCAGATGTCCTTCCTTTATATGTTTATGATAAATTATTGGCAAGATAGAGTGCCTACTAGACTGTGGGAAAAGGCCTAACTAAAGTTCTCAAAGACAACAAGAAGGTATTATGGCCCTCTTTTCCTGTCAAGTGCAGTTCTTTTGCCTTAGAAAATTTTGTTCATGCCACTAAGGAGTCAGCAAACATGGAAGCCCTCAGGATTCATACATTGCCGAAAAGGCAATTTGATCCAGACAAAGTGGCATATAACATCACTACTACAGTTAAGCTCAAGCCATACAACCATGATGATAACGATTTTGAAGATTTATTAAAGTGGGCCCAATCCTTCGAACAAGTGTTCGAATGGGCTAAAGTGAACCTAACACCTAAATTCTGGGAATTCAAAAATGAAAGGCTCAAAGTAATCCCAATGCACTTATTGAAAATTGAAGATAAGCCCACACCTAGTGTGACTGTTAATAGTGAAGGACCTAGTTCTTGGGTAGATTCTCAGATAAATACTGATAAGACACCAGATACAGGGAAGGCCCGAGATACAGATGTTATAACTGAGTTTGACAGGAAGTCAGCTGAGAAACTAGTGATGAGCACCTCGACTACAGAAATCAGTTTAGAGGTCATGCAAACAATCAGTTCTAGTAGATTCCACAACAGAGGAAAAATATGTGGCAACAAAAGAAATTGTGTGGCTCAGGAAAATTCTGGAAAATTTGCAGGTAAAACAAGTACGTTCGACTCCACTCATGATTGACAATACCTCGGCAATGAATTTGGCCAAGAACCCAAAGTTCCATGATCGAATGAAGCACATCAATAAAAAATATCATCTAATTCATCATCATGTTGAGGCCAAAACAATCCATCTTCGCCATTGTTCCACTAACGAGTAGATTGCAGACATCTTCACCAAAGCGCTTGGAAGAGAAAAGCATGAAAGATTCAGAACGCTGCTTGGACTCACCAACATCCCCTCGATTAAGGGGGGGAATGTTGACACCTAATCATAGGGATTGGGTGAACAATTGTAAATAGTGTAAATAAATAATAGAGAAAATGGAGTCATCGGAAGATGAAACTCAACAGTCACTCCCTCATGTATATAATAATGAACAACCTAAATGAATAATAATAATCGCATTTGAGGAGTTATCTCCTCGCTTGATAGTATCTAACAATTTAATTTGAAGCCTCCATTCTAAGAATTTAATTTAATTTTAAATATTTCTTTACAAAAATATTGTTCCATGATTTTCTGGAAAATTCATTTTTTTACTTATTGACAAAATAATATAATATATTAAATTACTTAACTTTGTTTTTATTATTTATTTAAAAAATATAAATTTTTAAATTTGAATGGATCTATTAAACATCGATTCATTTATATATTTGAATACAAAATAAAATATTTGTTAAAATTTTATTATTTGAATTAATCATAATCTATTTGTTAGACTTTTTGGAGAGTTTTTCGACACTTTTTCTAGTCAAAATAACAAAAGTTTAAGTTTTGCAATCTCCATTATCTGAATGCCCTAAATATTTTCCTAGGTGCTAAATTCATATATGCCGTCAAAAGTGAGTTTGAATAACAAAAATAAAATTTAGAAAAAAAGTTCATCTAGCCCGAATCTCCAAAAAAATATAATTATTAAACAACACTAAATAATTTCCTAAAAAAAAGTTCATCTAGCTCGAATCTCCAAAAAAAATCTAATTATTAAGCAACATTAAATAATTTTCCTAAAAAAATTCCTGGATAAACATGTATATAAAATTAATAGGAATAACATAAGAATCTTCATTCTATTAAATAAATTTTCTAAATTTATAATTTAATTAAAAAAATTAAGCGCTTTAAAAAAATTGAGGTTTTTTTTAAAATTAAGCTACTCCTCTCCATTCTGCACCACACACACACACACACACATATATTCATGTCCACATTTTGAAGAGAACTAAGATGGTTAACAAACAAATACAATTTAAGGTTTAGGTTTCCTACACGTTCAAATAAACATAACAATTACCAAGAATAGATAAATACATTTATACACGGTGACCAACCTTTGAGAGAATCCAAAAAATTACAGGAATGTTAGGTACTTATGAAAAAAGAATAAGAGAAATGACAAAGACACAGATTACAAAATACCTAACTATTGTCCATTCCTTCGGAACTTCTGAAAAACATTGCCTCCACATACACATCATCCACAAAACATACTCAATAAAACTTTATTAATATAAAATTAATAACCTAATGAAAATAATACACCGAACTAATTCTTTAGTTTGGTGTATTATAATACTCCCTGTGTGGAGAATGCACAATTCTTTTTACATTTATGAACTGGACAGGCAATGCGAGATCTAAGTAATGCTTCTGCATATACAAAATGTAATTTTCATCTATCTAATGGAAATTACGACTTTTTCTATGGGAAAAAAAGGAAAATAATAGTAATAACAATAATTTATTTATGAAGAAATGAGAAGAGAATGAAGGAAATAAAAAATAGTATAGAAAAGAGATAGAACCCATCAACTTTATACATAAATGGATAAGAGTAAAATGGATCGAAGATAAAATTAGGAGTGCAAACATGCAATTATTTTAGGAACAAGTGAATTAGACCTGGCAAGGGCCAAGAAATTCAGGATTGGTAGCAATATTAAGAATGAAATGATCTCAAAATTCTACGGCAATAGAAATCAACATTGGTGTTTCGTAAGAAACTTCACAACTTAGTGTTTTTTTTTTGAACCAGGATTGACCACAAAAAAACAAAAACAAAAACAAAAATTATTACAATGATGTCAAAAGATAAACTAGGAAGATTAATAGAAGTTCCTAGAGTGGCCTAACAAATTAAGTGTAATATTTTCATAAATTTCTACTTAGGAAAATTCCTAGACTTAATTTTTGCTAATTGATGTATTGTTTTCACAGATATACACAAGGGTGTGTGTGAATGTGAAAATGTCTAGCAGTGATGAAACCAATTAGACAAACAAGGTGAGTGTTAAGATATTCATACAAAGGGAAAAGAATCTATGGTTAAATATAGAAGTAACATGTTACAATATTCATCCCAGGAAAGAAAGAAGTAACATGTTACAATATTCATAAATAACCTGCACTGCAGGCCAAATTGGTAAAAAATAAAAATAAAAACATCTCAAGGGATTGAATTAAAGGAAAATAGTTGTAGCACATTTGTGAATTACATTATGTTCTTCAATCATGAAACTTGAGTACGACAAGATACTCTTTAATTACTTGTGTTGGTATTATGAATATTTTTGTTCCTCATGTGACTGTGGCTTAGTGTCGGTGTCTATCACCATATATGACATAAAGGGAAAAATATTCAAGATGGATATGGCTAAGTCCATTTGGAGGATGATTTGATAATAGCATAGCATCCATGAAAGTGGAAAAGGTAGTATATGCATATTTGATACACTTATATGCAATTGATTGTACAAAATAGTATACTACAAAAATTCCCTTAATTATTGTTATCTCTATTTGAGAAATGTGAAAATCAATTTACAATTCCATATGTTGAAGTTCATAAATAAATAGTATTCATATCACTGGGCATAGCCAAAGGATCTACTATAATGTTGTGATAATATATTGATGATGCTGAACTTGTTGGGTGCATGTGGATAGTTGTTGGGTGCAAGTGGAAGGAATGAACGAGAATAGGAAGTACATGTTTAGCATGTATGAAAACATGCTAGGGAAGGAGCATGAAATGAATATAAGAGTATGTGTACTGCAAAGTTGAGCCATCACTCAAAATAATGTAAAGTCAAAGCACCTAATAGTGAAGAGACGTGCGTAGGAATAAAAGAAGAAATGCAAGAGGAATTTCCTTTCCATATTAAGAAAAGATGGAAATGAAGAAACACCGAGGACGATGTTTTTATTAAAAGGGGGAAGATGTAACACCACTATGACCTTGCTTTCTATAGTTACTATTTTTAGACATTGAACTATTATTGGATGTAATTGAGAGAGAAGCCATGATGGGTCTTATGTCATGATGTAATTATATTATTATTGAGTTAATAAATAAATTTCCTCGAAATATTCAGGAAAGAACACTAGATTGTAGAAGATTTTTTACCAGCTTAGAAAAGTTTTGGTTTCCAAGTCGATATAATGGACATTCCCTAAAAGTCTCCTAAAAATCCATTGGGGGCGAATAAAAGAAATTAAATTAACATAAAGGGAGAGAATGATTATGTTAATCACTTAGTTGGAGAGAAATACTAAGTAGGATGGACTAAATCACCGTCGGAGAGAAAAGTGTGTGTTAAATAAAAATAAAAATATCTTTTTGAGAAAAACTAAAACAAAAAGACCTAGACTAAAAGGTTGGTAGACCTTAATGCAAGACACTGTTAAAATCTGCTGAGAAGAAGTCTATAAAATAAGTCACCAAGAATCAATGACAGGGAGATTCTAAAGGCAAGAAGGTCTTAGCTCGGGGGGCACTATGGGAGATAGTTCAAGGTTCGGTGGAAGTTGCTCTATTTTGAAATATTCCCCAAGGCTAAACTTCTATTTAATTCTTCTTTCATTTCTCAATAGTTCAATAACCTGTGGTGACAGAATAGCAACAAGATTGCATAGTTGTGTTCATATTGATATTATAATACCTACATGCAAGATTATTTATTCTTTTATTTTTTGTTTTTCTTTGTCTACCATTTTGATATGCATGCACATAGGAGAACAGGGCCGAAAAAAGTTCTTAGCTAGAAAAGTAATTAGAAATTAAGGCTCGATATTAGCATAAAGGCTAAAACACACCTAATCGATTGAATTGAGCCATATTGGAGCTATTAGATATTAAATATAATGGTGTCGAGGTACTTTTGGAATTCATTGTAACTCTAAAGAAAACAAATGGGAGAATAAAGTTTAGGGGGCATATTGGATAGCGATTAAAAAAAAAACTCATCCAATGATATTTAAGTTGTATTACTATTATTAGAAAAATTGTGTAGTTCAAAAGAAAAGAAAGCTGGAGATTACCCTGATTTTCATATCTCTTAATGTATGATCTGTTTATATTTGTAACTCTATCTGGAAAGGTAAGTAAAGGAGTGCTTGTACTTATAAACATAATTTTATTTATATGAATTTATGGAGAGTAAGCACAGTAAAGGTCCTAAAAGTCTTACATTCTATAAAAGTATATTAGAAGTCCCTATATAGAGAAATGACTTGAAATTTAGACAACTAGTAATTGATACACAAAGGATTAATACATAAAAATATAAAGAGAGATTTCATAAGAAAATTTAGATACTAAAATATTAAAATAAAATCAAAATAAAATTTAAAGACTTTTCTTATATATGAGATAAATGGTCTATATAAAAATTCTAGAAATCCAAAAAATGATTGGAGAGCAAGAAAGTAGTATAATATTATAAATGGGTGAAAGATTGTACGTTAAAGTAGAAATTGATATAGGAAAAATAGAGAAAGAGTCATATATAAAGAAACCGTTTGGTGAATATTAGTATTATAAAAAAAAACCATTTGGTGAATATTAGTATTATAACTAAAGGAACACTTTGTAAAGATTGATTTAGGCTAGAAGTAATGGTAAAACTTTATCTAAATTGTTAATTATAATTTTTTTATAAACTAGTGTTTGATTGATAAATTTATTCAATTAATTAATTGTGATTAAGATAGAATTATTATTATTGATTTATTTTATATTTATATTAATTGATTGTGTAATTAAAATAGAATTATTATTATTGATTTACTTATATTTATATTTATATTGATGTATTTATATTTATGATTAATCTAATGAAAGTGTAGTTTTTGCTGTGTAATTGCATTTCACAAACCTAGTTTGCAAACCTTCCGATTCTGAATGGGTCCGATAATGCTGTTTTCACGAACCTAGTTTGCAAGTGTTCCGAATCTAAATGGAAATTCAGGGATTGACCAAAGATTATATACCTCACCACACAATGATATACATCAACGCTGCCCCTACGGATCAAAATCAAATACATCTCATTTGACTTCCAAGAATCTTCTGTTTCCAATCGTCCGAAGTCAATTAAACACCGGAGATGAATAAAGCAACAATGTCAAACATCCCAACCCACTCAAACATTACTATTCCACGCTCTCTCCACGCAGTCAACCCACAAAGTTGAAACCACTCGTTAAAGTTAAGGAGTTTGAACGTTAAAACGGCGCGTTGCCATTGCGACCTACAGACAATCGCTTATCTTCCGTCTGCTCTACGAACGAAGAATCTGTAATTAATTTGAATTGTATTCAACAATCCAGGGTCTTGGTGTGCCGTCCCCTCTTTGTATGCATATAAAAACGAATCTCCTTCCATGCGAGTAATGCATTGTATGCATGCATCAAATATTTTATCTGCAACTGCAACTCAACCATAAATCACGTTTCCATAACTCTCATTATCTCAAATATTTTATATGCAAGTATAGCTTCATAGGTCTCATTATCTCCAATATTTACAGACTATTTCCATAGCTCTCATTATCTCCAATATTTACAGACTATCAACCATCTAACCCATCCATCCACAGAAATTGTCACGATATCAAAGCCTTCGTTCAACATAAGAGCATAAAAGGATGGTGCCTTTCCCTAGGAAAATGAAAACTAATATTTCTGTCATTCTACTTACTGCCGTCGCCCTACTTATGTCGACGTTAATGCTGGCAGTAACGTTCAATCTCCTCTTAAAGCCGCGGCAGCAGGAGGACGGCAATCGTTTGGAGGTGATGGTCACCTCAATGCCCACGCAATGCTCCAACTCCTCCTGGATGTTGCACTGCAAATTCGAAAGTGATGTCCAATGGCAAGGCGGAGTTAGTGAGGAATTATGAGAGCTCCATTGAGTCAACATCGCAGTCGAAGGAGGACCTCATAAAAGTAGTAATGTTCACAACTCCCTACTCGTGCTTGCTGCAGCTCAACCAAATCCCCATGTTCCAACTCTTTCACACCAACGTAACGTTCATTCTTCCGTTGAGGCGTCACTTTCTATGTGCCCTCTAGCACTTTCCTATGTGAGTTGGAATCTGATATTAAAGAAATAAAAGGAAAAAAAGAAAATAGTAGATGTTTTAAGTAGGTATGCACATGCTTTGATGGGAGTGTCTATTAGTCATATTAGTACAAATTTTGTGGAACAAATTAAAAATTCCATATAACAAGATTATACATATCTTAAAATTCAACATAGATTACATCAAATGGAAGTTCCAAAATATGTTGAAAATTCTGAAAAATTGCTAACCTACCAAACAGATTATATATTCCTAATATGAGTGTTTTAAAACAAATGATATTGAATGAATATCAAAACAAAACATATGCAGACATTTGTGGATACCAAAAGATGATAACAACATTAAGGAAATAATTATTTAAAGGAATCCATAGATGAGGATTATGGTGTAAATCTTTAATTGATAATTCCATTATGAGATTGTATCATCCACCTTATGAGCTTCAACTATGAAGGGAAGCCCTACCATAAATATGCTAGAAATTTTCACAATAAGATTGAAAGGGGGAGAAGATCGGAAGTAGGAATCGAGTATATAAAAATAATACAATCCTGATTTTCATAGAATGTGTACTATCTAGGTTATAACAGGAATTGACAACATATTACCTATATAAGTTAAGTTGAAATAGATGTTATGGGATTAGGATGTAATTTGCCAGAAGGAAAAAAAAAATACAGCGGGTTTGGAATTAAGACTACTGCCGAACAAGCTCTAGATTATAGGGAATAAGCATAGTGAATTGTACTGTATATTTTTTCCTTAATGAGTTACAAATTCCACGTGGATAGTAATATTTATCTCTGAGAGAATAAACCATGTTAATTACAATCGATCCAGAAGCATCTCTAGTCAATACAAAAATAAAATATGAGAGGAAGAACAAATCTATGCTTCATGAGCTTTGGTAAACCAGGAATACTCTTAAACCATAACTAAAAGAAAATACATCGATGCATCAAAAAAAATTCTAGTTTAGTGGAAATAAAATAGTCCTTCTCTCCCTGTAACTAAAACATCTATTGAACTCCCAGATGGAATTTAAATCAGATGACACTTTGCATGTAAGAAAAATACCCCAACCCACTATTAAAATGAAAATGATTATGGAAATAAAAGGACAAATAAAAAAATGTATTATATTAACAAGATTTAAAGGTTTGACCCTCTTGGGGAAATGTCAATAGTATTAATAAAAATAATAAGTTATAAGTAAAAAATACCTAAATCAACTATGAAACGTTGAAATTCAAATAGATTGCCTAAATATCACATGTAGAAGAGTAGGGTGTATATATATAAGGAATGGATACATCATGAGAGTATGGTTATGACAAATAGGACATTAAACTTTCCTTTATTATCACCCTAATTTAAATAGGTGCAACTTACTAGCATCACATTAAGTTAATTTCTAAAAGTGGTGATTAAAGGCAAATTAACCAAAAAAAAAAAAAACTTGTATAATTGAGGGACAATAGGAATTGGACCAATCTATTTCTCTTTGTTACTTGTAACAGGTTTTGAAAATATTTCAATATCAGGGACATCATTTGACTCCTTTGAATGTTTGTTGGCTTTCTTCTATACTTTCCCATCTTGATTCACATTTGATCTTCCTTCCTATTGTTAAGTTGCAACTGAAGGAACCCACTATGATACAAATTGTTGGAAATACTTTTAGGGGTTTCAATCAATATTTCTTACCAATTAGTCTTTTCTAAATTTACATAGAATTTTCTATCATTAATATTATATAAACTTAAATTGACATCACATAAATAGTAAACAACATCATTCAACTATGCACAAACATCAAGACAATAGACATGATATTTTTGGTGAAAACCCTTCTTGGAGAAAAGCCACTCAATGATTCTTAATATTTGTCTTAAAAAAAATTACATCAATACTTTCCACTACAGCTGAAAGAGGCTCCAAATGCCCGTTTTACAATATCCAACCTGAAGGATTATCCAACACCCTCATTTATTAGCTCTAACTAGAAGGATACTCCATCACCCTAGTTTACAGGATCCGACCTAAAGTATGCTCCAACACCCTAGTCAAAAACTGCAATCGGAAGGGTGATCCAGTTTTCTTTGCAAATGCCAACCTCATGTAGCACCACCCTACTAGCCTGAAGTGTTCTTAGGCTACAAGTTGAAGGAGCGTCCACTCTCCTACCTTGTACTACCCTTCAACCCTACTCAACAAGTTGTAACCTTCCCTGAAGTCTCAAACTTTCAACTCACCATGGTGGACCACATGTCACAATTTTTAGACTAGATCCAACTATCTCTTCTATGCTGAATCAAGATAAATAAATAAATTTATTGCAACAAAAATCTTCTTACTATTTGTCTAAAAAAGTTAGTGACATTAACAAATCATCAGCAATATAACAAACAATGTCAACCTATACACATCCACCTTTGAATCCTAATGTTTAACAAATCAACATATACTCGCAAACCTTAGCCAAATCAACATATCGCATTGAGTATGATGAGCCTTGGCCACTTGAGGAAGTTATTGGGAAATTGAAGCATTGATATGAATAGTCAAAGCGTAAAAATGAATCTCAACAAGGAGGGAAAGGGAAAGACAAAGGTAAAGGTAAATGGTAGCCAAAAAGAGCAAGGTCTCAAAATTCAAACGAGAAAGAAAATGTGTCACCAAAAAATAGGTTTAATGTAGCTAGATAGGGACATGGGTTACAACATCAACATAGAGGTGAGCGAACTGGTCAGTTGGAGTGTTGGACATGATGTAAGGAGCACCTTAAGAGATATTATATACAAAATCAGGGTGGTAGACCTTAGATATATAGTGCGCAGGAGGCACAAACTATGGGGCATGTTGGTCAAAGTGTTTCTCGTATTTATACAACATTGGATAACAAACAGGAAGACCATCATGCATCTATCATTGAGATGGATGGTAAGCTTTGTGATCAAGTTATTTCTATTTTCATTGACCCTTGATGTAATTATAGCCATGTTAGTCCTGACTTAGTGGATAAGTGTGGTTTGAGTTAGGAATTGCATGAAGAATCTTCGTTAGCGTAGTTGACTACAGGTACAAAGAAGTGATTTCATAATTGGGTAAGAGCTTGTGCATTTGATTTGAATGGTATGCCTACCACAACACATTTGAATGTACTAATGTTGGGATCATAAAGTATGTTGTTGAATATGGATTGGTTGTATCTTCATAGAACCAAGGTGAATTGTTATGACAAAGCAATTGAGTGTGTGGATGACAGTGGGGAACCAAGAGTCTTACAGGGAAAGAAGAAAGCCACATCAGTTAGGATGGTGACATCTATACAGGCAAAGTAGAGTCATAGAAAAGGGTGTGTGTTATTGGCAGTGCACATTTCTAGTGATAAAGGTAAATAAGTTGAGGATGCAGATGTTTTGAGAAGGTACCCACTTCTACAACAATTTTAGGATATATTTTCTGAGGAGATTTCAAAGTTGACACCTAATAGGGATGTTGAATTTTCTATTGAGTTAGTGGCAAGGGGAGAAGCAGTGTTCTTGACGAACGACTTGATATGTAGATATCACGAGGTATGCATCAAAGAGGACATTTACAAGACAACTTTTTAGACCAGGTATGGGAATTATGAGTTTGTTGTAGTTCCATTTGGTTTGACTAATGCTCCAACTACATTTATGTGCTTGATGAATAGTGTGTTGCGTTTATATTTGGATAAGTTTGTTATTGTGTTAATTGATGACATATTGGTATATTCTAAAAATGAAGAAGAGCATGCAAAAAATTCAACAACAGTGTTGGGGTTGTTCAGAGAGCATTACTTGTATGCTAAGCTCTACAAATACAATTTCGTTTAGACTGAGGTACGTTGCTTGGATGTTGTCTCCAAGGAAAGCGTTGTAGTAGATCTATAAAAGATAAGGGACATCATGGAATGGGTAGCTTCTAGAAATGTGGATGAGGTGAGATATTCATGGGGTTGGCAAGTTATTATAGGAGGTTCATCAGGAACTTCTCACATATTTCTTATCCTATTACATCACTGCAAAGGAAAGGTAAGAAGTTTGAATGGACAGAGAAGTGTGAGGCCAGTTTTTAGGAGCTTAAGCAATTGTTGACACATGCTCCAGTGTTAAAGATTGCAGATCTAGACAAGGAGTTTGTAGTATGTACATATGCTTGAAAGAGAGGACTTGCTGGAGTCCTTATGCATGATGGACATGTGGTATGTTATGAGTCACAAAAACGAAACGAGCATAAACATAACTACCCTACACATGATCTTTAGTTAGTAATGATCATTTAAGCATTGATGATGTGGAGGCACTATCTTCTTGGCAAAATTTTTGTGTTGATGAGTGATCACATTGAGTTGAGGTATTTTCTTGACCAACCAAATCTAAATGCCAGACTAGATGGTTGGCCACAATCAATGAGTTTGACTTCAAGATCAGGTACATCAAAGGAAAGGAGAACATGGTGGTAGGTAATTTTAGTAGGTGGGTAAATGTAAATCATATAGCTGCTATGAGTTCCTATGGGACAGACTTATAGGATAACATCTTGTAGGAAGGTCAGCAGAATGTTAGGTATATGGAGATTGTGCACAGGTTGTAGCAGAGTATAGGTACAGGTATAGGTACAGGTAGTAGTACAGGTACATGTACATGTAGTGGTATCATGGGGGCTTCACACAATGAACCTCTAACATAGCATGTGTGTTCATGGCATGCTAAACAATACCCTTAATTTGACTACATATTGGAAAATACCTTTAAAAATCACTTTATTTAACCCCCTACCAATATTAACCGAATACACCTTCCTAATTTAAAAATCCCCTACTTTCACTAGATATTGTAGGTATTTATTTTTTCATAAACATATTTGGTACCCCTATATATTTATATCCCTTTATTTTCATTAACAATGGTAAGTAGATTCTGCACCTAGAAAGAATAACCTAAATACTAGGTAGCTAAAAACAAGAAAGTTTTAATAAAAAAGAGGCAGATATAAGTTGGTTGATTTAAAAATACATATTGTGGAAAATTTGAATGGAAAATACATACATTTGAACTCTCAATTGAATCTATCTTCTATTGAATAAAAAAAAAGATACACTACAATAGCTCAAAATAAAACCTCGATAACCAAAACAATGGTGCACCTTTCATCTTGCTTATAGAATAGGAAGAGGAGAGAAATTACAATGAATATGGACACATGGAAAATCCTATTTGGTTGGACTTTTCCAAATCATAGCCCTAACCTGATCACCTAGTGCACCATAGTTGCATGCTAAGAGTGCCAAGTAAGTGCGTCTCCATCAAAAAATGAACCAGACCATGGAATCATGCATGCCTTCCTTGAGATCTATGTCCTCTACCTAATATGGGAATTTCTCATGCATAAGTATTCTAATTGACTAAGGAGCCGCAAACTCTTAGTAAGAATATATCATGCATGCTAAAAATAACAAAATAAAAGCTATAATAATAGAAAAACGTTACCCAAAACTGAAATTGCTAAATTTGAAACAACATCTCAACTAGAATTAATTAAAGGTGTGACATGCGTGCCCTTCGAATGCATGCACTCTTGACCAAACAATAGTCTATTTCACTATCTCCTATGGCATTCATGTGCCCTTTTCCAATCAATAGTTTGCATTAGTGTCTCCTTCACTTTCATTCAACCTATTCATCACTAATGTAAGGAAAGGGTGATGGTGCCATATTTGTTGTCTTCGCTATTGCCCCATCATTGGGATGATCACTAGTGTAGCGACGGGTAAAAAATCTCAACGCACACATTAGACATAGATTATAGAGGTATTAGTAGTGTGATGCATTTCTATTCTAGAGCAAGGTTTCCTGAGAGCGGGGGTAGAAGTAGGAAGCGAGAGTAGAACCAGGAACTGGGAGTGGAAGCAGGAGTGAGGAATGACATTTTCAAAAGCTCCCAGGTTGGGAGCAATTCTCGGAGTGAATTTTATATAATATATAATTTTATATACTTTGATGCATATATGTTAACAAAAGCTTGTAGAATGGTGAATTTTGATGAAAACATTAAAAAATGGATTAAACCATATAACATCATTCATCTAGTAGTTATAACCTTCATCAACCATAGGTCCACAAATTACAAGTTCTCAATTATATAGCATGCACATAACCAATATAACATCAAGTGCAATCCGTCTCTTAACCAAAAATACATCAACAAATAGGCTTTGGATGGCTTTTAGCATCCAAAAAAGCCATGCTACAATAATACCTACATATCATCAAAATCATTGCCTATCTTGGGATTGTTGTCAATAATATCACCCTCTAAGCATTAACATAAAATAGAAAAAACGTAGCATGTGAAGTCAAGATTTTGTTCGAGTGGGAGGTACATTTTTAGTATGATCATGATAGAGGAGCTTGACAACTAATGTCACTATCATAAAGGAACATAGAAGGCTTGGTTCTCTTGATTAAATATGAGTTCCATACCCTAGTACATGACAAAATCCAATGGAAACATTGTAATCCCCCCAATCCTAAAATCCTGAAAAACTAACAAGTCTATTGGATTTTAAGTGAGATCTAAAATTATACTTTCTCCATATGAAATCTAATGAGGTTAGAACCACTCTCAATCATCTTGAGTCATTTTATGGTAATGTTAAAAATTTAAGTAAAAGGATGAAAATGAAAGATAAAGGGGAATGTCCCTTTTAATTTAAGAATTTAACATTACCATGAATTACATGCCAATACTAGGGCCATAGGTTTCAATATTAGGCTACTATGGACCTAATATTACCATATCGTTTTCTTTCTCCCTCCTACAATACTCTTGAACCTCTATTTCTCCATCCTAGTTGTTTTTTTCCTCCACTTAGCCAATGTATTGTATAAACAATACCTCATAATAAACATATTGCTATACAACATATAAAATCCCTTTAGCCCCCTATTATATGCTCAATATATTATTTCATTTTTTCCTCATTTTTTATCCCCCAATATGAACGCACGTGATATGGTATTGCTTTTTCAGTGCAGCCCCCGTGGGTGGTATAGGTAGTGGTATAGGTACAGGTACAGGTGCAGCAGCACAAGATGACGATTATTGACTTACAATAGATGGATTGGTTAGATTTAGAGACAAAATATATGTGCTAGAGAGTAGTGATCTGAAGAAGGTGATCTTGAGGGAGTTTCATGTGAAACCATATTCAGGTCACCTAGGCTATCAGAAGACATTGGCCATAGTGAAGAAAATTTATTATTTGCCAAATCTGAAGAAGGATGCAACAAATTTTGTGGCTAGGTGTTTCGATTGTCAGCATGTGAAGGTAAAGTGTAAACATCCAGGTGGACTGCTACAACTGATTGTGATTCTAGAATGAAAATGGGAGGTCATTTTCATGGACTTTATCAAAGGTTTGATGAGGACAATGAAACAACATGATTCCATCATGGTTGCTGTGGACAGGTTAAAAAGGTAGCGCACTTTATTCTAGTGAAGTCTACATTCTCAGATAGCAATGTAGCACAGGTATTCATCAGAGATGTGGTTAGATTGCATGGTGTTCCAAAGAAGAGTTTGTCAAACAGGGATGAAACGTTCACCTCCAAGTTTGGAAGGAGTTGTTTACAATTTTGGGCATAGAGTTGGTCTTCAGTGCAACTTATCATCCGCAGACAAATGGAAAACTGAGAGGGTCAACGGGATATTGGAGGACATGTTAAATATGTATGTTATGCATCAACAATGAAAGTGGGAAGAGTATCTTCCATTGCTAGAGTTCACTTATAAAAATGGATATCATGAATCTTTAAAGATAAGTCTATTTGAACCAATATATGGGAGGAGTTGCAATACTCCCATTAGTTGGAGTGATCCAGTTAACATGGTGTTGATTATACTAGACATGTTGGCGGATGTGGAACAAGAAATGTAGGTTATAAAGAAGAATCTAGAGGCAACACAAGAAAGGGAAAAGAGTTATGCATATCAGTACATGTTGTCTAATGAGTTCCAGGTTGGGGAACAAGTGTACTTGACCATTGAACCAAAGAAGAGCTCCTTTAATGGATTGAATTATGTGCCAAACTAGCATCACAGTTTTGTGGACCATTCAATATTGTTGAGGATATTGGGCCAATAGCCTATCAAATTTCACTACCTATGAAAGTTAAATTCCATGATTTTTTCCATGTGTCATTGCTTAAGAAGTATGTTAAAGATGTTGATCATGTGATTGTCTAGTCTGTATTGGAGGTGGAACTAGATGGATAATTATAGCCAGAGCCTAAGTGTATCTTGCAGAAAAATGAGCTCATGCTCTGGAACTGAGAAATCGAGAAGGTTAAAGTGCAGCGGAAGCACTTTGGGCCCAATGAAGCTATATAGGAGATGGTGGATCAAATGTGGGCTATGTATCCTTCATTATTTTCCGGTTGAGGCAAAACAATTTTGATATGGTGTTTTGGTATATGTTTTGGGATATGTTTTGGCGTGATATTTTGATATATGTACATATGTATATGGATGTAAATACAACCATGAGCTATGTTATAAATCTCCAATAAGCGATATGTGTGACATGTCATTTATAGTTGTCATGTTGTTATGTTCTCATGTTGGTTTTATTTTCAGCACGATGATGATTTTAAATAATGCATCAAGCTATGTTGTAAATATCCATGGGTAGTATGTTTCATTTTTAGAGGTTTTGTTGACGTATAAGTGTGGTTGAAGACCCAGGATGGTGTTCCCCAAGAGGGAAGGTTCTGTAACAACCCTGGTGAAAATTCAATGTAGTAAAATTTAATGAAGGCAAAATAATAACCACGGTTGATGGAATAATTATTTCAAGATGAATGTTGATTAAAACATCCTAGTGGGTGTTCATTGGTTCATTATGGATAAGGAAATTGGAAAAGCCAAGGGCAAAGGCTTTGGAAAGGCAAAATGGAATTTTTGGCACATTTACTTTTGAAAATAATAGAAACTAGGAGAAAAATGAAGGAAAATAATGGAAAATGAAGAAAATAGAGGTCTAATTGATAAAAAGGCTTATGAGGATGAATTTGTAACATTTTTTTCAGTTCAGTTTTGGAGATCTCTCATTATTCTCTCTCTCTCTCTCTCACTCTTGGACACTTATATCTTTGTTGAAAGATTTTGGCATTCGATTAAGAAAGGAAAATAAGGTAAGAGGAAAGAAGGAGAAAGCAAGGAAGAGTAGGATCAAGCAACTACAACAATATTCTTTGCAGGTATCGATTTGCATGTGTATTTTCCTTACTATATTTGGCATGCATGGTATTACATGTTGTTATTTTTCTATTATGGCATGGTTTTTGTAGGTGTGACAATGTTTTCAGCCTATCTTTGCCATTTCCTGATAGCGATGGTGTGGTGGGGTTCTCATGTTTTGGTTGGGATGGATTACCAGATGGATTCAAAGCTGAGTGATGTGGATCTTCGAATCATATTGTAGAGGGCCTACAGGTCCCTGAACAAGACTATGGATCACAATAAAGCCACTGGCCTAGTAACCCTTGAGCCAGACTTTGGGCTGTAGTAAATCCAAGATTGTGTTACCTCGGTGACCCTAGGAATCCTTGTTGGTAAATGGCAGGATATATGGTAAATTCAAGAGTTGGATTGCTCTTCGTTGGGCCTAGTAATCTCACGATTGAGATATTTGGTAAATCCTGGAGAGTGGCTCTCGGTTTAGGGCCTAGTGATTTGGTGTGGATTGCTGTAAAGCCTGATAGGCTGGGAGAGGAACATTCCTCATGGTGTATGTGGAGAAATATGTTGGAATACATGTTTGTTTGGCCTAGTGATTAGGTGGAGATCATGGTAAAGCATGTTACTACAGGATTATTATGTTGGCCTAGTGATTTGGGATGGATTACGATAAAGTCTCATTTATATTGATGAGGGTGAGGTAGTTTAGCCTCAGGATGCCCTGGTTGATTCTTTTGGTTTGAGTCCCACATTCATGCTTGGAATATGACACGAAGTTGAATGGATGAAGAGATATTTGGCTCATCCATTCTATGGTCGGGTGGAACGTGGTAGTCCCATCCTAGGTTTAGATTTTGCATCATCAATATGAGGTTATTTCTCCTTATATTTCTATGAGTATTATATTGGTTTATATGTGGATCATATGGATGTGATTTCCTTGGTATTTCTATTTCTATTATGTTGGTTATGTATATTTTTTATGACAGTGCCTATGTATGCCTCTCATCATGTCTTTACTTGTAAATGGATGAACAATGTATTTATGACCTAATACATGATAATGCAAATGATATAAGGGAACTATGCTTCATAGCGATTCTTAGATAAGTATGTGACCCCTATGCTTAAATATGTTGTTTACACCTGTAGATTACATATGTGTGATATGTTTGATGAAATGCTTGTCATGCCTAGTAGGGGTCCTGTTAAGGGTTTGTTCAAGTATTTATATTTGGATGATTATTTCCATGTTATGTTTTTTTTTTGATGTTGGCATTCAATTCTGGGTAGCGACCTGGGCTTTGGGCCTAAAAACGTGGCTCAAATCCTGAGGAAGTTAGAACAACACTGGGAAATATAGTATCTGAGCATTGGCATGAGAGCATTCAAAGCATCCTAGATGTTGTCAGGTCCATATCTTGGGAGCATGGAGGGGAAACGTGGTCTAAAACCTTAGTGGGACCCACCGGCTAGCTACCTGAGTCATTGGGATGGTTCCTGGGAGTCTTGTAGCTAATGTGGAGGTCTGTATGTTGTGTTTCCATCGATTCCACTTCCTTAAGGTCACATAGGATGTAGAATTTAATCATAGTAGCTTCTCATCACATGTTTACACCGATTGGCTAGTTACTTGGGTAGATGTAGGAGGAGGGTGTTAAACTCACTTTGTATATTCATCTTATATTCTTATAGGTTTATTGAAATATCAAGTGTACGCACCCATTCAATGGGTGTTTATACTTTATAATTGAGTAAATGTATAAAAAGATAAGTTGAAAATACAATACACAATATTTTTTCCTTCCTCCTCTTTTTTTCTTTAAATTTCTAATTCTTATTTATTATTTTAATTCTTATTCAGTTTTTTCCTTGGGGTGTATATAGTTAATATTGAGTAAATAAATCACAAGATAAAAAATAGTTTTCCTTTTTTTATTTTTCTAATTCCTAACTCCTATTTTATTAGTTTAGCTATTGTTCTATTATTTCCTTAAAAAATACATTTTAATTCTCGAAATTCCCTTAATAAAATTGAATGGATATTCACTTTTTAGAAATACCTTTTAAAAATTGTCCCACAGGGCATAAAGTTGAGGGTATTAAGTTAAGGCACTTCATGTTATAAAGGTCACTGGTTTGAAACTCTATGGGCGAAACATGAACATGCTAAGGGCTGGTGTGGTCCAGGTTGGGTGTGATCCCCAGGTGTTGGCAATACTAAGAGGGGTTGAATCTGTATTTCTCATCAATTAGCATTTTTTAACCTCATAGAGTATAAATTATCATTAACACCATATAAACATAAATCAAAATGACATGAACAATGCACAACACCACTCAACCATGCACAAACATCAAGACAATAGAGACCATATTTTTAGGAGGAAACCGTTCATGGAGAAAAACCACCAAATGTTTCTTAATATATATCTTTAATAATTTTTTCATCAATATTTTAAGC
The DNA here is from genome assembly GCA_000404065.3 of Pinus taeda. Taxonomy (NCBI): domain Eukaryota; kingdom Viridiplantae; phylum Streptophyta; class Pinopsida; order Pinales; family Pinaceae; genus Pinus; species Pinus taeda. Next base: position 89,059 of record APFE031445661.1, read on the forward strand.
TCCAACTGAGGGAGGCTCCAACCCCCTCGTTTATAGGTTCCAACTAAAAGGATGCTCCAATGCCTTGGTTTACCAGCTCCAACCACAAAAATGCTCCAACATCCTAGTTTATATGTTCGACATGAAGGATGCTCCAAAACTATATTCACTAGCTACAAGTGGAAGGATGCAATATTTTTTTCAGGCTCTAACATACCCTAAAGTCACATTGCCACTGTGAAGTGTTCTCATGCTCCAACATAAAGGAGAATCCACTCTCCTACTTGCACCACCCTGCCACCTTGTTGAGAAAGTTGCCACTTGTGTTGAAGGATTCATCGTTCAGCTCACCATGATAGACCCCATTTCACAATTTTTAGACTAGATCCACCTATCTATTATCTACTAAATCAAGATAAACAAATAACTTTATTGCCACACAAACATTTTTACTGTCGCTACTCTTACAACATCAGAAACATTACCAAATCATCATCAATATAAAAAACTTTATCATCATCAACACGTTAAGCTATGAATCTCAATGTTTAAAAAAATATCATATGTTCACAAAACCTATCTCAACATCTTGCTCAATATCAAACAATAGCAGCTTCTTTCTCAGTATATAAATAAAAATCAACAAATACTCTGATCTCAATTAAATACATTATAAATGTGATCAATAGCATATAATTGTATTCGAAAAGATACCCATGCCCATCTCAATTTCATCATTCAGGTTAATCACATCCCCTTTATGGAATATATTTTGTTAGTGAGTCGAAAAGCTCTATGACATGTTCATGCAAAAACTAGATTATGCCCATAAAATATTATATCACGAGGGATTTAGAAGCATCCACCTCCAAGCATTGATTGTTGTGTGTTTTTAAAACTCAATTCTACTCAAGAATGATCTAAAAAATCATATATCAAATTAATCATTAGATAAAATTCCCTTTTCATGGAATGTTAGACAAAATGGCCACTAACGAGTGATGGTGTTAACATTTCCTTCTACAACTGACTATTTGTTCGAAATGGTGAGACACTTAAAAGGAACTAAAGTTAATTTGACCTTGGTGAAGGAATATCACAAGTATGAATATAATTGAAGCATGTTGTATCATCCAAATGCAACAATATATTGCAACCATATAGTGACCAAACATAATGTATTTAATTATATATTTTGTTGATCCACCTATTCGAGCACATATAATGTAGCCATATGAACGATCACATGTCAGTATTTACATTAAGTTCACTTTCAACTCAAATCTTATAAAACTCATGTCCTAGTCCAGTGTTTTCTCCTTTAAGGTGTTGAAGAACAATATCATCTTAGTTGCTAAATGATACTATGATAGGAAGTGGACTCTAGTACAAACCCAAGGAAGTTGTAATGGTCAACACAACCAAGATTTCTATAATGACGATAAAATCCTTTAGGTTGTTTAATTAAATCACTAAGAACATTGAAAACCTTGCAATCTTCATATTAGGGCTACAAGTAAGTGTTTGAAATGTGACTTTCATGTAGTTGGATTTTGATACATTGATACTTCTATTGTTGAAGAGGATTATGCTAGTAAATTGGCCCAAACTGATCAATGACCCTTGTTTTATCCGTAACATTTCTATGAAAATTCTGTGCACAAGTCTACTCATGTTCTAGGTCAATTTCCTTCACGAATAGTTTCACATTAATATTTGAAGCAATCATTTTAAGATATTGGATCCACATTCAAATAGGTCTGAAAAAGGTGTTTAAATATTTAATTCTCAAGTTAGTATTAAAAAAATCACTACAAAGATATCCATACCCTACAAAATGCCACATATTAATAAGCACTTCAAAAAGCTCTGACTTCATAGAGTGCACATCTAGAATATTCTTCAATAATGCACAACAATTCTTCACTTTTCTTCCTTGGGGTGTATATAGTTAATATTTGAGTAAATATATAAGAATATAAACAAAAAAATGTAATGAAAAAATAGTTTTCCTTTTTTTCTTTTTCTAATTCCTAACTCCTATTTTACTAGTTTAGATATTATTATATTATTTCCTTAAAAAAACATTTTAATCATCGAAATTTCCTTAATAAAATTGAATGGATACTACATTTTTAGAAATACCTTTTAAAAATTGTCCCACGGGGCATAAAGTTGAGTGTATTATGTTAAGGAACTTCATGTTGTATAGGTCACTCATTCGAAAATATATGGGTGAAAAGCTGAGCATGCTAAGGGTTAATGTGGTCTAGGTTGGGTGTGGTCCTCAGGTGTTGGAAATATTGAGAGGGGGGTAAATCAATATTTCTCATCAATTAGTATGTTTTAACGTCATAGAGCATAAATTATAATTAACATCATATCAACATAAAACAAGATCACTTGAAAAATAATCAACACCACTCAACAATGCACAAACACCAAGATAGTAGAGACCATATTTTTAGGTAGAAACCGTTCGGGGAGACAAACCACCAAATGTTTCTTAATATCTATCTTTAATAAAATTAACATCAATATTTTAAGCTCCAATTGAAGGAGGCTCCAACCCCCTCGTTTACAAGCTCCAACCTAAAGGACGCTCCAATTCCTTGGTTTACTAGCTCCAACTAGAACAATGCTCCAACATTATAGTTTATAGGTTCAACTTGAAGGATGCTACAAAACCATATTCACCAGATGCAACAGGAAGGACGCAATAATTTTTGCAGGTTCTAACATACCCTAGAATCACACTACCACCCTGATGTGTTCTCATACTTCAACCTAAAGGAGACTCCACTATCCTGACTTGCGCCACCTTGCCACCCTGATGAGAAAGTTTTCGCTTGTGCCGAAGGCTCCAACCTTAATCTCACCACGATGGACAACATTTCACAATTTTTACACTATATCAATCTATCTATTTTCTACTAAATCAAGATAAACAAATAATTTTACTGCCACACAATTATTTTTATTGGTAGTGCTCTTACAACATCAACAACATTACCAAATCATCATCAATATAAACAATTGTTTCATCATCAACACATCAAGCTATGAATATCTTTGTTTAACCAATTATCATATATTCACAAACTCTAGCTCAACATATGGATCAATATCAAACCCTAGTAGTTTCTTGCTTAGGATATAAATAAAAATCAACAAATACTCTAATCTCACCTAAATACGTTATAAATGTGATCAATGACATATAATTGTATTCGAAAAGATACCCATGTCCATCTCAATTTCATCATTCTTGTTAATCACATCCCCTTTATGGAATCTATTTTGTCAGTGATTCCAAAACCTCTATGATGTGTTCATGTAAAAACTAGATTATGGCCATAAAATATTATATGACCAAGGATTCACAAGCATCCACCTCCAAACGTTGATCATTGTGTGTTTCCTAAACTCAGTTCTACTCGTGAATGAGCTTAAAAATCATATATCCAATTAATCATTAGATAAAATGCCCATTTCATGGCATGCTAGATAAAATACCCACTAGCCGATGATGGTGTTAAGATTTCCTTCTCCAACTGACTATTTGTTCAAAATGATGACACACTTAAAATGAACTAAAGCTAATTTCACCTTTAATCGAATGTGTTCGCCACTACGTCCGCACAACCGTCCCACATCATGGGCACACTCGTGCCTGTGATCTTGGTTTTTCGACTCTCCCATCCATCAGTGGTCATCACAAGTGCTCGTCCAACTCAAGACCCATATACTAAGGTTGTGAGGGATGGGTAAGATATACTAGCTCATCAATCTCATTGCTTTTGCTGCATGAAATTAGGAATATAGATAATCACATAAAATATGGAGATGCCCAACAAAATTTGTATGGATGGTGCTTTCAACTAAATCTTCTGCATCCCGACATTTTCTTCTAGCATCACTATGAGTAGAGGCAGAATGGCTAGTGAAAGATGAAGCATCTTTCGACCAGGTAACGAATGATGCCAATCTACGACATGAGAGCGATTTATGCCCGGACTGTGTGGACTCTCGTTTCGATCATGTGGAAGTCTTCCTTATGAATGACTTTGCCTTTGGTGATCACACAGATCCTCCAAGTGATAGTACTCAGTTCTAATTTCCTCTAATCATGACTAGAAATGGTGTCTTTAGGTATTTTTGACATCAATTCTCATCTGTCTTATAGGTTTGGTTTCTTCAAGGTGGTCTACATATTATTTTTGTTCTGGAGAATATAGATATGATAATTTTTGTTTGCTATTATGTTGTGCTTCTTTTGGATACCATGGAAGCGGAGTATTTTTAAATATTGCTATGGACCTTGAGCATTTTTGTTTGGTTTCCTCTCAGCATATGTGGCCATAGGTGATATAATGAGAAAATCACTTTTATATCTACTGGCACAATAGTTTTTATCAGAGAAATGGATTTTTCTATGGGCCTTCATCCTTTTTTCTTGGTTCCCTCTTAACATATGTGGACATAGGTGATATAACGCATAATTAGCATAGGGAGGTCATAGAATACTTAGCAAAATGTATAGAATGTCAACAGATAAAGGTGGAGCACCAACACCCTGTTAGATTTCTAAACCCACTGCCCATTCATGAATGGAAATGGGAAGTGATTTCATTGGATTTTATTACAGGATTACCAAAGACAAAACGACAACATGACTCCATCATGGTGGTGGTGGGCACTTTGAGCAAAACAACTTATCTTATAAAGGTGCAGTCTACTTATGTAACAACATAGATTTCCAAAATTTTCATGAGGTAAATTTTCCAACTCGATGCAGTGCTGAAGATGGTAGTGTCAGAAAGGGATACTAAGTTTACCTCCAAGTTTTGGAAAACTCTATTTGGGTGCATGGGAACTCAATTGAATTTCAACACTGCCAATCACCCTCAAATGGATGGAAAAATAGAAAGAACTAATCAGATCTTGGAAGATATGTTGTGAATGTACGTCATGGATAGGCATACCAAATGGGAGTATTTTATGGATCTAGTGGAGTTTTCATACAACAATATCTACCAAATTTTAATAAAATGAGTCCTTTTAAGGATTTGTGTGACAGAAAATGCCATACACCTCTTAGTTGGAGTCAACCGGAGGATACATTGATATTGGGACTAGATGCATTATAGGAAATGGAACGGGTGGTATAGAAGATTAGACAGATCATCAAAACCACACAGGACAAGCATAAAAAGTTATGTGGATAAGAAAAAAATACATAAAGAATGTAGTATTAGAGACCATGTTTACTTAAGAGTACAACTAAGGAAAATACTTTAAGAACGAGGACCTATGAAAAATTGGCACCACGATTCTGTGGACCTTTTGAAATATTGGACAGAATTGGTATAATGGCCTATCAACTAGATTTACCCAAACATATTAAAGTGCACAATGTTTTTCATGTGTCTTTGTTAAAAAAATAAGTTCATGTTAATTCTCAAGTAATTGATTGGAATGTGATACAGGTGGAACCTGGACGATATTTCCTGCTAGAGCCACTCTGCATCTTAGATCGAAAATAGATCTTGCTTCACAATTGAGTTGTCACTCAAGTTAAGCTGCAGTGGATGAACTTTACACTAGAGGAAGCAACTTGGCAGCGAGATGATATAGGGAAAATTAGCTAGCAATTTTAACTAATGAAATAGAAAAACAATAAACACCGAGGATGGTGTAATAAAAATGGGAAGAAGATGTAACACCCCTATGTTTGTATGTAATGATTCTATTTTAGATTGAACTAATTTTAGTAGTGATGACTAGGAAACCATGATGATTTTGCTTTGAAATTAATAATAAATTATGATGATGCAATAAGTGAATTTATTTAATGAAAAGGAATCCTATAAATTACTTGGGAAATAAACACTTGGAACAAATTAAAAATTCAATACAACATGATCATAAATATCTCAAAATTCAACAGCAATTACATCAAATAGAAGTTCCAAGATATGTTGAAAATTCTGAAACACTGCTAACCTACTGAAATAGATTGTATATTCCCATTGTGAGAGTTTTAAAATAAATGATATTGGATGAATATCAAAAGAAAACATATGCAGGCATTCATGGATACCAAAAGATGATAAAAATATTAAGGAAACATTTTTTTCGGGTAGGCATGAAGACGGAGGTCATAGAATACTTAGCAAAATGTGTAGAATGTCAACAAATAAAGGTGGAGCACCAACACCCTGTTGGATTTTTTAACCCACTTCCTTTTCATGAATGGAAACAGGAAGTGATTTCATTGGATTTTATTATAGGATTACCGAAGACAAAATGACAACATGACTCCATCATGGTGGTGGTGGACACTTTGAGTAAAGCCACACATCCTATACCAGTGCAATATACTTATGTAACAACACAAATTTCCAAAATTTTCATGAGGTAAATTTTCCAACTCGATGCAGTGTTGAAGATGGTAGTGTTAGAAAGGGATGCTAAGTTTACCTCCAAGTTTTGTAAAGCTCTATTTGGGGGCATGGGAACTCAATTAAATTTCAGCACTGCCAATCACGATCAGATGGTTGGAAAAATAGAAAGGACTAATCAGATCCTGAAAGATGTGTTGTGAATGTACGTCATGGATAGGCCTACCAAATGGGAGTATTTTCTGCATCTAGCAGAGTTTTCATACAACAATATCTACCAAATTTTAATAAAAGTGAGTCCTTTAAAATCTTTATATGGCAAAAAATTCCATACACCTCTCAGTTGGAGTCAAACGAAGGATAAATTGATGTCGGGACTAGATGCATTGTAGCAAATGGAATGGGTGGTACAGAATATTAGAAAGAACATAAAAAATACACAAGGCAAGCATAAAAGGTTATGTGTATAAGAAAATAATCCATAAAGAACTTAATATTGGAGACCATGTTTACTTAAGAGTACAACCAAGGAAAAGACCTTAAGAACCAGGACCTAGGAAAAATTGGCACCACGATTCTGTGGATCTTTTGAAATATAGGACAAAATTGGTCTCATGGCCTATCAACTAGATTTACCAAACCATATTAAAGTGCACAATGTTTTTCATGTGTCTTTGTTAAAAAAATACGTTCATGATAATTCTCATGTAATTGATTTGAATTTGATACAGGCGGAAACCAGAGGATATTTCATGCTAGAGCTACTCTACATCTTAAATCGAAAAGAGATATTGCTTCAAAATTGAGCTATCGTTCAAGTTAAGGTGCAATGGAGTAACTTTACACTTGAGGAGGCAACTTGGGAGCGAGATGATATAAGGAAACTTATCCATCAATTTTAAGTAATGAAATAGAAAAACAACAAACACCGAGGATAGAGTAATAAAAAGGGGCAGAAGATGCAACACCCCTCTATTTTTATGTAATGATTCTATTTTAAATTGAACTAATTTTAGATGTGATGGCTATGAAACCATGATGATTTTGATTTGAAATAAAAAAATGTGTATGATGATGCAATAATTGAATTTTATTAATGAAAAGGAAACCTATAAATTACTTGGGAAATAAACACTTGAGTTAAGATATTCTTGCCAAGATCCGGAAACCAGTATTGGTGGATAAGATCAAGAAAGTATTCCCTTATATAAGTCCTAAAAACCCCTAGTGGTCGATTAATAAATATTTAATATGATGCGAGATAAAATCTATTAAATCACTTAGTTTTAGAAAAACATTGAGTAAGGGTGAATAAAGCATTGTAGGAGAGAAAAGGGGGCTTTAAAGAAAAATTAAGGAAATACCCTTTTCGAAAAAAAAGAAATAATGAAAGAAATGAAAGCCTAGGCAAGTGGATTGGTAGACTCATAAAAAATGAGACTCTGCTAAGGAAAAATATGCTAGGGAATTAATGTATAAAATACATTATCTGAAATCGTAGGAGGTTGTTGATTCCATGGCAATGACATCTCAGCTGAGGGGAAACTTGTGGCGATAGTTCATGTTTGGATGGAAAGTGGTAATCGCTAGGTAGTTATGTAATTGGTATATGGTTAGAAATTGTTTTCACTAGTTATACACAAATTATTCTATTTACTGGTTATATGTAGATTATTATGTTTACTAGTTATATGAAAATTGTTTTTTTTACTGGTTATATGCAGATCTTGTGCATGTGTAGTGTGAGGAATTAATTAAATATGTGAATGGCAATAGCAGAATGGGTAGATATTAAGTGACAAAATGAATCTCGGTACTTTGTATACGTGGAATTTTTGCATGTGTATAGTATGAAATTGATTGAATATGTGAATTAGTAGTTGAAGAGTGGGAAGTATTTATGCTAAATTTTGTTGATTCTAAATGTTCATGCATATACATTAAATTTCATTCCTATGATTATTTATGTTTTCATTAACATCTGCATATACATGCAAATGATAACATTTGACGTGATACATTATTTTGGTTAAAAGACAAATATATCTATTATAATCTAGGATTTTGGTGAAGGAATTCAAATCAATAATCGTTATAATCAAGAATCATAATATCAAATGTCTATGGGTATGGTGATGGTTTTAAGCATGGATGGTGGTTATTAGCCTTAGCGAGACCATACATAAACATTTTCTTTTTAAGTTTATAAATCCTCTCTAACTGATATACAATAAATAGTATAGAACAAATTAGATTCTTAAAGGAGTGCATAGATGAGTATTCTGGTGTAAACATTTAACTGATAATTTCATCATGAGACTATGTCATCCTCCTTATGAGGCTCAACCATGAAGGGAAGCCCATGAAGGGAAGCCCTACCATAAATATGCTATAAATTTTCACAATAGGATTGAAAGGGTGAGAAGATTAGAAGCAGGAATCGAGTATATAAATATAATATAACCCCGATTTCCATAGAATTTGTACTATCTAGGTTATAACAAGAGTTGAAAACATATTGCCTATAGAAGTTAAGTCAAAACAGATGTTATGGGATTAGGATGTAATTTGCCAGAAGGAAAAAAAAATACAGCGGGTTTGGAATTAAGGCTACTACCGAACAATTTCCAAATTATAAGGAATAAGCATAGTGAACTGTACCATACATTTTTTTCTTAATGAGTTACAAATTCCAGGTGGATAGTAATATTTATCTCAGAGAATAAACAATGTTAACTACAAAAGATCCATAAGTATCTCTAGTCAATACGAAAATAAAATATCAGAGGAAGAACAAATATATGCTGCATGAGCTTTGGTAAACCAGGAATACTCTTAAACCATAAGTAAAAGAAAATACATTGATGCATCAACAAAATTCTAGTTTAGTGGAAATAAAATAGTCCTTCTCCCTGTAACTAAAGCATCTATTGAATTTCCAGATTGAATTTAAATCAGATGACACTTTGGATGTAAAACAAATACCCGATCACACTATCAAAACGAAAACGATTATGGAAATAAAAGGACAAATAATCAAAATTTATTATATTAACAAGATTTAAAGGTTTGACCCTCTTGGGGACATATCAACATTATTAATAAAAATAATAAGTTACAAGTAAATGATACCCTAAATCATTTATGAAACATTGAAATTCATATAGATTGCCTAAATATCACATGTAGAAGAGTAGGGTGTATGTATATAAGGTATGGGTACATCATGAGAGTACACTTATGACAAATAGGACATCAAACTTACCTTTACTATCACCCTAATTAAAATAGGTGAAATTTACTATCATCACATTAAGTTCATTTATAAAAGTGATGATTAAAGGAAAATTAAAAATTAAAAAATAAAAAATCTTGTATAGTTGAGGGACATTAGGAATTGGACCAACCTATTTCTCTTTGTTAGTTGTAATAGGTTTTGAAAATATTTTAATATCAAGGACATCCTTTGATTCCTTTGAATGTTTGTTGGCTTTTGTCCTAGACTTTCCTATCTTGATTCACATTTGATCTTCCTTCCTGTTGTTAAGTTGCAACTGAAGGAACCCATCATGATACCAATTGTTGGAAATACTTATAGGGGCTTCAATAAATATTTCTCACCAATTAGTCCTTTCTAAATTTACATAGAATTTGTTATCATTAACATTAGATCAACTTAAATTGACATCACATAAATGATAAACAATACCATTCAACTATGCATAAACATCAAGACAATAAACAAGATATTTTCTGGTGGAAACCCTTCTTGGAGAGAAACCACTGAATGATTCTTAATATTTGTCTTAAAAAAAAATTACATCAATATTTTCCACTACAACTGAAAGAGGCTCCAAATGCATGTTTTAAAAGATCCAACCTGAAGGATTCTCCAACGCTCTCATTTATTACCTCTAACTAGAAGGATACTCCATCACCCTCGTTTAGAGGATCCAACCTGAAGTATGCTCCAACACCCTATTCACAAACTGTAATCAAAAGGATGCTCCAATTTTCTTTGCAAACTCCAACCTCCCATAGCACCACCCTACTAGCCTGAAGTGTTCTTAGGCTACAAGTTGAAGGAGCATCCACTCTCCTACCTTGCATTACCCTTCAACCCTACTCAACAAGTTGTAACCTTCCGTGAAGATTGAAACCATAAACTCACCATGGTGGACCACATTTCACAATTTTTAGACTAGATCCAACTATCCATTCTCTATTGAATCAAGAAAAATAAATAAATTTACTACGAAAAAAATCTTCTTACTATTTGTCCTCTAAAAAAATCAGTGGCATTAACAAATCATTACAAATATAACAAACTATGTCAACCTATACACGCCAACCTTTGAATTCCAATATTTAACAAATTAACATATACTCGCAAACCTGAGCTCAACAAATGGCCCAACATCAAACAATAGTATTTTCTTGCTGAGTATCTCAATAACAATCAACAACTATTATGGCTTCTTCTAATTATATCATAATTGTAATCAATAGCATACAAAAACCTTTGAAAGTTTTCCCATGCCCTTCTTAAGTTCATCATTATTGTCGATCAAATCCCCTTCGTGGAACCTATTTTTTGAGTGAATCTAAAACCTATATAAGTTGTTCATGCAAAAACTAGATTACACCCATAAAATATTTTATCACCCAGGATTCACAAGCATCTACCTTTGAAAACTAATCATTGTGCATTTTGTTGAACTCAATTCTACTCAATAATGAGCTCAAAAATCATATATAAAATTAATCATTGGACAAAATGCCCATTTTAAGGCATGCTATGTAAAATGCCCACTATCCAATGATGGTGCTAATATTTCCTTCTAGAACTAACTATTTGATCGACATGATGAAATGCTTAAAAGTAACTAAATTTAATTTTACCTTGGTGAACGAATATCACAAACATGAATAAAATTTAAGGATAAGATAGCCATCCAAATGATGTGAAATATTGGAACCATATAGTGACCAAACATATTTTATTTAATTATATATTATATTGCTCCACTTGTTTCAACACATATAACATGGGCATATGAAGGATCATGTGTTATTATTTATGTTCAGATCACTTTCTACTCAAACGATATAAAACTCATGTGTTCCTACTTCTGCATTTTCTCCTTTAAGGTGTTGAAGAACAAAATCATCTCAGTTGCTCAATGATACAACTACAAGAAGTAAAGTCTCGTACAAAGCCTAGGCAACTAGAATGGTCAACATCACCCAAATTTTGGTAGTGATGATAAAATCCTTTAGGTTTTTTAATTCAAGCACTAAGGGCATTGACATCCTTGCAATGTTCAAATTAGGGCTACAATTAAGTGTTTGCAATGTTATTTTCTTGTACTCGAATTTAGATACAGTGATACTTCTTCCTTTAGTGCAAAGTTATATTGTTGAGAATAATTATGTTGGTAAATGAGCCTGAAATAATCAATGATCCTTGTTTTATCGTTCAATTGCCAATGAGAAATTTGTGCACATGATTAGTTACATTCTAGTTGAATTTCCTTCACAGATAACTTCAAATTAATGTTTCTAGCTATCCCTTCGTGAGCTTGTATCCACATTGAACTAGGTTTGAAGAAGGTTCTTATATATTTGATCCTCAAGTTAGGCTCCCAAGAAAAATTTATACAGAGATATACCATACCCTTATAAAATGCGACATATTAATAAGAAATTTGTAAAGCTTGGACTTCGAGGAATTCACATATAGAATATTCTTCAATAATGCTTCAAATTTGTTTTTTAATGGTTTGAATATTCATAGAAAACCCCAACTTCATATCAACCCTTAACATTTCTGAAGAAACAAGTCATAATTTTAATAGTTTGAAGTGTCTGTAAACATCAGCAACACTATCGATGGAACGGTCGAGTAATTAGTCCATAGATTGGAATCGTTTTGAAAGAGTACTTATTGCACTAAAGCACAATCGAGTAGCATATTTAATTATTTGCCTCATATCTACAACCTTCAGACATTCACATGTCAATTATGAACCACATGTGTGATGTTGTTGAATTGTTGTTCTAGATGTGCAACATAATGTACCAAGATCCACTTTAACACACTGAATTTTTCCCTTCAAGTATGGGACGAAGTCCACCTACAAATACTTAAAAGTGCAATGAAATCCTTGGATTGAGAGAAACATAGGGCCAAAGGTTTTAGACTATAGCCAAGGCATAGTTTTTCTCTCCTGTTGATTATGTGTTGAACCTATTCATCAAACTTCAAAAGGGCAAAATGCCCATAAGAAAACCCAACAAATCCATTCTTAATAAAAAAAGTATAACCTAAGACTTGTTTCAAATAACTCTGACCTCGTCTGGAAAATTTTTAGGATTACTCTAGGTCGAAACTTCAAAGAGATGTCTCAATTTTTATTTGCACCATTTTGGAAGGATTTGAGCTCCCTTATGTAGATTTTGTAACAGGTAGGCTAACCTTAAATTTGCGGGGAAAATGAAATTAGAATCTTAACTTTGTTGGAGCCAATCTTTAAGGAGGTTGACTTACTATAGGTTTATAATTTTTGAGTTAAAAATAAAAAATACATATCTCGGAGCCAAGTATTTTATGTCCCTTTCTAAATAGAGTCTCATTGGATCCCCAATTTAATATTAAAAGTCACAACATTAATTTTGACCATCACAAGCATACCAATTAAAAATGACCACATCATGTGTCATTGTTAGGGTCCCACCCTAACCCCCTTATCTATGTAATGGGACCACGTCATAGTCAAGAGTCAATAAAGCCCATATTAATAATTGTAAGTGGTTAATCCGCAATTAATAAAGGAACCACAGTTAGTTGCAAATGGGCCGTAGTATTAAATAGATGGTATTAGTAATAAGCGGTATTGACCTGTGGTATTACTCATAGGAGTTATATATAAAGGATAGAAACTCCCTGTGAGGAGCATCGTGTCTTATTTTTGTAATCGAGCTCTGCTCTATTGGAGGTTGCCCCCTCGAAGAGGCAAGTGAACATTACTCTCTGAATAATAAAATCATTTCCATTATGTGCTCTGGTATCTTTTCTTCGCATATTTTGTGTTCTCGGTATCTTTTCTTCGCATATTCTATATTTGGGTATCCTTTGCAAGTTAAGAGCATAATAAGTGGTATCACAGCACTTTCTAGGGCCGGTGGGATCTCCATTTAGTAGCAATTTTTTTTTGGCTCGAGACGTGTTCCGGCGTCTTCAAACCACGAGATCTGTCGTTGAGCGCATAAATCTATGGATTTGGGGAGGCATGCACGCAGGAAATACAAGAGGTGGTCACATCTGCTGGACTCCCTTGTAACCCCTGTGGGTACCCCTTCGAGTAGTAGTGAATTAGACAGAACCACGCACGGACTGTCTTCCACGTACCCTCTGGGTATACCGGAAGCCCCATAGGCCCCCTGAAAACCTCGCCATATATAAACCAGCGACCGTCTTGCGGCTACAGTACACCGAGAACAGCACTCGGAGAGATTAATCGCCCGTATGATAGGGTAGTCGGGTGGTATGGCTAAGGGTACGGTCGACCCTCCTTAGTTAGAGCCCTGAAACATTGGGCCGAGTACTACTGCCATACCCTTATGTATATTGCGATATGTAGCACCTGACACTCCTCAAGACCCTAGTTCATTTTTTAATCATCATCTCTTCCAGATCCGCTTGAGCAAAGGAGTGCAGCAGCAGTAGACATCGGTCCCAACTAGCCAGTTCCGATCTATTAGATTCATCAGATCTGCAGAAGCAGTCAGTTCAGCCGTCCAGCGCTACCCGAGCCGCCATTCAGATCTCTCAGATCCAGAAGACCAGAAGCGTTGTTCCGGGACGCTTATTGGTGATATAGCCCATTAAAATCGGGACGACGAGTTGAGCATGGTGGTAACATTCAATTAATTGGGCAAATTTTTTTTGGGCAGTCCCAATTTTTCATCAGGTCAGTGTATGGTAGCAACTAGAGCTCAAGAAATGGCCAATGAAAGGATGGACAAACTGGAAGAAACGGTGAACAAAATTCAAACTCAGCTTGACAAACTAGATCTGGATAGCATGAACAACGCGCTTAAAGGAATAAGTCTCCAGATAGAGAAATTGCAGGGAAAAGGCAAGGAGGATTTTATGTCAAACGGCAAGGAGCAAGCCCACGAGGAGGGGTATAATGGCCATGAAGGAATTTACGGTGAATCTAGCCACTCTCCTCACATCTGGCACACCCATCCACCACCCAGTTAGCGACCTCCTAAGTTGGATATGCATAAATTTGACGGTTCTCACGCAGCAGCATGGCTAGCACAAATGGACCAGTATTTCAAATTGAATCTTATCCTAGATGATGCGACTAAACTTATGTTGGGGAGCATGTACTTCGACAATGGACGGTGGCAATGGTGGGAATGGCATCAGCGTTGCAATGGATATTTTAGATCTTGGACCCAATTTACCAAAGCTCTTCGAGATCGCTTTGAACAAGAAGACTCTTATTTGGGTCATCTCACTAAGCTCAGACAGACTGGTACAGTAGAGGAATATATTAATGCTTTTGAAAGCTTAGCTTTCCGCACTAAGGGTCTCACAGATGAGTTCTACACAGAATTTTTTATCAGCGGTTTTAAAGAAGCCATCAGAGCTCAATCTCTACTTCACCACCCTCCCACGTGGTCGGAGGCTTGCCAGGTAGCTCGTAAGGTTGAAACTGCATTAGCAGCCCAATACAGTCGCCCAAATTTCCCCGCTAAAGGTCGTCTCCCACAGGCGCAGAACATGACTCAAACACTTAAGGTCCAAAAGGTGTCCCCTGCAGAAATGGCCGAAAGAAGGAAGCAAGGACTATGTTACTACTGTGATGAAAAATACTCCCCAGGTCATAAATGTAAGGATCCCAATTTCTTTCAAATAGATGCCACTGACTACAACTCAACAGAGGAAGATCCTCCACTTGAGGAACATGAGCCGCTAGAGGACGATAACCAACAGGACAATGTCTCTGACGAACCAGTTATTTCGTTGCATGCCTTGGCAGGGATTTCTTTCCCTCAAACGCTCAAAATTAGAGGGTTTATTAAACATCGCCCAGTAGTAGTCTTGATTGATAGTGGAAGTACACATAATTTCATCCATCAAAAAGTCGCCGAAGCAGTGCATTGCTTTGTACGTTTCTAACTTCCAAGTTCAAATTGTGGATGGAGGCACAATGAAATGTGAAGGCCATTGTGAAAATGTCAAACTTCAAATGCGGGATTATCAGTTGAAAACCCACATGTTTTCCATAAACATGGGGGGTTGTGACATTGTCCTCGGCGCTGACTGGCTCCGCACTCTTGGGCCAATCACAATGGGTTTCCAGGAGTTGTATATGAGTTTTAAGCAGAACGACCACACACATACCCTCTGAGGACTCTAGGCGGGAGCCCCCTCTATCATAAGCTCGCATAGGATGGAAAAATTGTTAAAAAAGGGCAATCATGGAGTGGTATCTCAATTTAATGCCATCCAGGGAGTCGAAACCAAGCAGCCACCACTTCATCCTAAGATGCAACAGATTTTAAACAACCATCTACCGGTCTTTGACAAGCATCATGGGCTTCCACCCTCGCGAGGGGAACATGATCATAGCATCACCTTGGTTCCAGAGGCTCAACCCCCAAATGTGCGCCCATACAGATATCCGTTCACCCAAAAGAACGAAATAGAAAAAATCATCAAGGAACTTTTGGAAGCAGGGGTCATTCGTCCCAGCATCAGTCCTTATTCATCCCTAGTGGTTATGGTGCTCAAAAAAGATGGGGAGTGGCGGATGTGTCCTGACTTCAGGGCCCTCAATAAGCTGACAGTCAAAGATAAATTTCCCATCCCGGTGGTTGATGATTTGCTGGATGAACTCAATGGGGCTCAATTTTTCACGAAGTTGGATCTTCGCTTAGGTTACCACCAGATCCGCATGAAGGAAGTCGACATACCCAAGACTGCTTTCAGAACTCATGAAGGCCACTATGAATTCCTGGTCATGCCATTTGGTCTTTGTAATGCCCCCTCTACTTTTCAGAGCCTTATGAACCACATTCTCAAACCATATCTCAGGAAATTTGTCCTTGTCTTCTTCGATGACATCGTCATCTATAGTTGCACTTGGGCAGCACATCTTCAGCATTTAGATCTACTCTTGCAACTGCTACGCAAGCAGAAATTATTCGTGAAGATGTCCAAGTGTTCATTTGGCATGGCAGAGGTCGAGTATTTGGGCCACATTGTGGGGCGTGAGGGTGTCAAGGTGGACCCCAAAAAGATCCAGGCAATGCAAGAATGGCCTCAACCGAAGACGTTGAAGAGCTTGTGAGGATTTTTGGGTCTCACAGGCTATTATCGTAAATTTGTCCGCAACTATGGCCGCATAGCGAAGCCCCTCACTCAACTCCTCAAGAAAAATTCCTTCTTCTGGACCGAGGAAGCACAACAGGCATTTACCACGCTCAAAAACGCCATGTATACCACTCCAATCTTAGCCCTACCGGACTTCACCAAATCATTTGTCATTGAATGTGATGCATCGGGAACAGGTATTGGAGTGGTTTTAATGCAGGAAGGGCGACCATTGGCCTTCACCAGCCAACAACTAAGTGGGAGGAATCTGGGCCAATCTACCTACGAGAAGGAAATGATGACCATCTTACATGCAGTAGAGACCTGGCGACCTTACTTGTTGGGATGACGTTTCCAAATCCGCACAGATCATCACAGTCTTAAATATTTTCTTGAGCAGCGCCTATCTTCCCCACAACAAAACAAGTGGCTCGCCAAAATGCTGGGATATGATTATGAGATCATTTACAAGAAAGGGAAATACAACCGGGTAGCAGATGCATTGTCGCGCCAATTTGAGGAGGAAAGTAGTCTGCTCGCAATTTTCCTCCCAATTCCAGACTGGATTGAAGAGGCTCGCAGGGAATGGTTTTCACATCCAGGGCTCTCCCAACTCATTTCTCAATTGCATGTAGATCCTAATTCCAGCAAGGGCTACTCGTGGCAGGATGATATTCTTCGCTACAAGGATAGAGTCGTAATATCACCAACATCCACCCTCAAAAGTCGCATTTTGGCAGAACTGTACTCATCGCCCATTGTAGGACATTCGGGCTTTTAGAAGACGTATGCTCGCACCAGAAGATCATTTTTTTGGACCGGTATGAAATAGGACATCCTTACTTTCGTAGCAGAATGTCACGTCTTTCAACGCCACAAAGGGGAAACAGTCAACACACCAGGCACATTACAACCATTGCATTTCTGGCGTCAATTTGGACAGAGGTCTCCATGGATTTCATTACAGGTCTTCCAAAGTCTGGGAACAAGTCAGTCATCATGGTGGTTGTGGACCGACTGTCGAAGTATGCTCATTTCTGCGCCCTACCCCAACCGTTTACACCAACTTTGGTTGCCCAAACTTTCATGGATCAGATCTTCAAATTGCATGGCATGCCCACTTCTATTGTGTTCGACCGCGACCCAATCTTCACCAGTAATTTTTGGCAGGAGCTCTTCAGAATACAAGGAAGTCAACTCAAACTTAGTACTTCATATCATCCACAAACAGATGGTCAAACCGAAGTCGTCAACAAATGTCTAGAAACCTACCTTAGGTGTTTCACTTCAGAAAAGCAACACCTTTGGGTACAGTGGTTACCTCTGGCGGAATGGTGGTATAACACCAACTATCATGCCACCACAAAAATGACTCACTATGAAGTAGTCTATGGTCAACTTCCGCCTTCCCCCACTTCTTATCTCACGGGGTGCTCCAAAGTACAAGCCATGGATCAACTCCTACAACACCGCGCAACCATGGTCGCCCACCTGCGCGAGAATCTTCATCAAGCTCAGAACCGTATGAAGCAACAGGCTGACCAACATCGCTCAGAGCGCCAATTTCAAGAAGGGGATCAGGTCTTTTTGAGGCTGCAACCCTATAAGCAAACATCACTCAAAGACAAGGGTTGTCCAAAGCTCTCTCCAAAATTCTATGGACCATACCAAGTACTTCAGCGCAATGGAGAAGTGGCTTACAAGTTGGCTTTGCCACCTACAACAAAAATCCACCCAGTTTTCCATGTATCGTGCCTCAAGAAAGTGATTGGGAACAATTGCCGAGTTCAAACCAGTCTACCTAAATTGGACGAGGAAGGGTCAATATGGCTTCAATCGGAACAGGTTCTAGACACACGAGACAAGCACCTGCGCGGCCACATGATTAAAGAGGTCCTCGTCAAATGGAAAGACACCTCGCCGGAAGATGCAACTTGGGAACTAGCCACTATTCTTCAGCAGTTTCCACAGCTTCAGCCTTGAGGACAAGGCTAGTTTTGAGGGGGAGGGCATGTTAGGGTCCCACCCTAACCCCCTTATTCATGTCATGGGATCACGTCATAGTCAAGAGTCAATAAAGCCCATATTAATATTTGAAGTGGTTAACCCAGTTAGTTGCAAATGGGACCACAATTAGTTGTAAATGGGCGGTAGTATTAAATAAAGGTTAAATAGGCGGTAGTATTAGATAGATGGTATTAATAAAACCCACGGTATTGGTCCGTGGTGTTGCATGTAGGAGCCATATATAAAGGATAGAGACTCCCTGCGAGGAGCATCGTGTCTTGTTTTGTAATCGAGCTCTGCTCTATTGGAGGTTGCCCCCTCGAAGAGGCCTGTGAACATTTCTCTTTGAGTAATAAAATATTTGCTATTCTGTGCTCTGGGTATATTTTCTTAACATATTTTGTGTTTTCGGTATTTTTCCGCGCATATTCTTCGTTCGGTATTGCTTTGCAGGTAAAGAAGAATAACAGTTTAACTAGCACAAAACATTGCCCCGAATGGTCCTCTTTTGTGTTATCTAGTCTTACCAATCTCAGCCTAAACAGGCACAAGAAAAACAAACCATAACCAGTCCTCTTTTCCACTTTGCTAGGCTCCTTATGGCTACGACTATTTCAGAGGACTTCTACTTGATGTCAACATGATATTATTGCTATTTTAGCCCAAACATACAAATAAAAAAATCTCTTGCTCATTTGATCAACTCCATTAAGGGTGCCACACATGTAACCATCATCAAACCTCCAAAATACAACTTGGTTTCGCACCCACAACTTTGGGTGCAAAACCCACTGCTTGGGGACTTAGCCCATAGGGCGTTTTTATGGTTCCAACTCACACAAACCCAGTACCGAGGGTTGTGAAGTACCTCCCGAGCTTGAAAGCTCAACACTCCCTATTAGCGAGGGAGGTATTTCCACCACTAGGAGGTATCTCGTCATCATCATCACTACTATCCCAACTCCCAGTGCTCACCACTCCAACATACCCTGAAGAATGAACTATGCTTGTCTCAGTGGTGTCTCTGCCATGAGAAGCCTACTGCTTATTCTCTTGAAATGCTTTCAAGTCATCCCACAGTTCCGTCTTTCTAGTTGTAGAAGCACCCTTACTCCCCATTGACCATGAGCTCTTCTTGGGTTGCACATTCTCCCTCTCAACCTACTTACTCCCACTAGAACTTGGCTCCCTCTAAGCCTTAGGAACCTGCACCTGCTTGTGCCTCGCATGATCTATAAGCTTGCTCGTAAGTTGATATAAACCATGCTCCCTAAATTGGATCGCCATTCTAGTAGAGTTAGAGCCTTTGGACCTAAGCTTTGCTTTCCCATCCTAGAAAATCATGTCAAACCCCTTCTACTCGATCACTAAGACATACAATACATTATATCTGAGCTCTGGTACAAACAATACATCCTGAATTTACATCATCTATCCTAACTCCATCTTGAATGGAACGATCCCTGATCCTCTGATCTCAGATCTCCTTCTGACTCTTGTATCCCACCATCACATGCAACTTATTCCCTCTTAGTTAGAGTCTCGAACACATTATGCAAACTTGTCATATGCTTCGATGCACCACTATCCACATACCATTTATTCTTGTCGATGGCACCCTCAAATAAATGAGATACTAGAAAAAAATCTTCACTCCCCAATCTTCTTGAGAGGTCATATAGCTCAGAAGAAGTGGAAATATGTGCTACCTCCTTCCCCTTCTTCTCATTATCTCCCTTCTTCAAACACTTCGTTGAATAATGGCCATACTCACCACAACTGAAACACTTCAACTTACTCAAGTCCTTCTTCAACTTGCCCTTCAGACTCCCTGCAAGAGCCATGCTATCATCTAAAGTCTTATTCTTCATATGAAGGTACTCATCTCGTAATTCCTCCTAAATGAAGTCATCCCATAACCTGTTCCAGTCTAGCAACGATCCCTTTGATGAAGTGCTTCCATTCCTTGGTGAACCCTTTCAAAGAAATCCTCACCATCTTATAATATAAAACAATCTTTGTGATGGTAGCAAGCTCATCTCGAACCTGAGACAATCTCATTAGATACGATGCCAAATCTTCCCTATCCAACATCTTAGTGCTCTTCAAATTATCCTTCAATACTAGTAGGCAATTCTCGTTCTTGTTCTAAAGCATATCCTGAAGAGATTTCTACATCTCATGGGCATTGCTCTTCCCCGACAGATGAGGTATCAAATGATCCTTGACACCATCTTACATGATCACCTTGGACTTTATATCCAAATCTTCGTACGCTTCGGACTCCTTAGGGTTAGTCAGTTTCTTGATCTCCTTGTCAGCAAAGACATAGATCTTGTTGACCATCAAGACAAACTTGATCCTTTCCTTCCATGGACTATAGTTCGAAGGCCCATCCAACCTGTCCTAATGTCCCAGACCAATTGACAACTTTGCTATTGCTAGTAGTCCTTCAACAACAATGAAACCAACTCCCTCTTGAGTTGTACGTGTTGTGCAATATCTAATTCACTAGCCCTTCAAAATAGCTCTGCTACCATGTTGAATTTCTATGGAACTCGAGAATTTAATTTGGATCTTAGAATCTCAAACACAAACACACCAAAATGCCACAACAATAATACTTTGCACATTGAAAAACAATAGCAGTGAATCAACACATACCCAAGAAACAAATTTTCAACCCAACTTCCATATATTAACAATCTTTAATACAACAATCTAGGCCTCCCATACCAGGGATAATAGCCCTTGATACAATACAACTAAGGCTAGGGTATCAACAAAAACTACTATTGATATAATACAACTAAGGCTAGGTATCAACAAAAACTACGATAACCAATATGCCTTGAACAAGATACAACTAACCTACTTGTTGATGTAGTGTGCTTCTCAAATCCTTTCCATCCACGTAGCACCCTCAACACTTCTAGAAGGTCCTCTTGCCTCCCAATCTAGAGCACCTCAATCTACCTTTATTAGTCAACACAACTCCTTCAGGTCATTGAACATAGGCCCAAACAACTTTGCCCTCTAACTGCCACTTTGTCCTTCAAGGTTTTGCAGGGTCTTATCTTTGCTACCCACTTTTGTCACACTGTTGCTTCAAGGTGATAGCCTAGGGCTATTGGGGTTGCCCACTTTACACTGAAGGTGTCCTTATCAACACAGTGAACTAGGGTTGATTCACTAGCCCTCTTGGCTTCCCTTTTCTCCTTCAAAGTTAAGCTCCTTAGGCTCCAATAATTCTTCCTCTCTTATTAGTGTTGTAGTCCTTCACAAGGAATAAACTTAGGGCACAATAGATACCTTCTAACAACCATCCAATTGTACTTAAGATGCCCAAAAAAATTGTCTAATCTAGACACTCATCTACTTAGTAAAACATCAACATGAGAACAACATTCAACATACCTTGACTAGCAGTATTCTTTTGCCTCTTTAGTTCTCAACCCTGTGCAAACATCTGAAGTTTTTCATAGCTCTAGTTAGAGCTTCTCATAGTCCATGTCAACCCTAATTTCTTCCCTCAAAACTTCGAAAATCCTTCTCCACAAACTCCTCCTTTATGTGTTATCACTTGGTCTTTTTTATAATGTTATTCCAACTCCTTAAGACCACAAACCAACCTAAACTAAGGATTAGTCCCTCTTGTACCAACACAGAAAATCTTCCACACTTCCTCCTCATACCAAACTTAGTGTAAATAGTTACAAGAAAAACAAACCAAAACCAGTCCTCATTTCCGCTTCACTAGGCTCCTTATGGTTGCGACTATTTCAAAAGTCTTCTCCTTAAGGTTTTGCACTTGGATAATGGTAGATCTAATGACTAGGCTCGTCTATTTATATGTATTTTAGGTGCAAGGACCTCCACTAGAAGAAACCTCTATCAAGTAAGGTCGACTTGATTTTAATGTTATTTGAACCCACACATACAAATAAAATAAAAAATCTTGCTCATTAGATCAACTCTTTCATGGATGCATTAGTAGCCCTTGCTCCATTAAGGGCGCCACACATGTAACCATGGTCAAACTTTCAAAATACAACTTGGCCACACATGTGTTTATAGAATAAATAGCTTAATAATTATTCAAAAGCATTGTGTATAGTTTATTTAGTTTCATAACATTATCATTTACAAAATATCATTTTATTATTATTTGTGTGCAACTGTAGCACATGATTACAAGCATAAACACTTTGCTTACAATGAAATATGAATAATCTACAACATGTTTAAGCTTATAGCAAATCTAATGACCACTAAATTTGGTAGAGGCATAGCCATGGGGAGTTTCTCGATAATCCTTCTCAGGAAACTAGATGGGAACGTAGTATATACCTAACATTATCATGGCCATGGTTAAGAACAAATGTTAGTTTTCCATCGTAAATTTGGTAGAGCAGCAGCCATGGGAAGTTTCTCGATGATCCTTCTTAGGAAACTATAGGGGAATGTATGGAATTCCATCTTGGCTTTGATCCGCATAAAATTTGTCAAGGGTATACCACCTTTTATTTTTGTATTGTAAAGAACAAAAAAAAAACTATTTATCTGTGAAATAAAGTATATGATATTTAAATAAAGTAACATGGATAAAGAATGACTTTTAATATTTTAAGTAGAGGATTTTTTTTTTGTCTTGTTGTCGAGTTATATTTTGATATTTAATACATCTTGGGTGAAGATAAATTTACACTAAATATTTTTATAATGGATGGGAGTGCATCAAAATCATATGTAAACATAACATTGGTTTTTAAAGTAGAATAAACATAGGATTGGTTCTTTATAAAAAACTCAATGAGTCATTTGGTATATGTGAATCAAAGGAAATCTACTTTCAACCTCTCAAGGTGACCTCTTTAATTTTATTGTTTATAAAGTCACTGGAAAAATATAAATGCTTGCGAGCTTTTTCAACTTTGTAAATCCATATTTCTATCTTTTTTTAATTCATTGTCAACAAACAAATCCTCTATAATGTAATTGTATAAATGAAGATTCATAGTACATTGTAAATAGTATATCTACTTTAAATTTCAAACGAAGTTCAATCATATTCCCAAGTTTATGTGAATTTATATGTATATGGGCCTCTTATAAGATGTTTGTAGTTGGAAAACCTTACCATGAAATTATTTTTCGAGAGCACTGTGAGACACATATTACATATAATTCATGGGAAGGAATTTTCTTTGGGAACAATGGGTGTTGGAGGTTAGTATTTGTTTTCAATTTTGTTGAGGCTTATGCATAGCATGATATCTCCTCATTAGTATTCATAGATATTCTCACTATTAACATCTGTAAGTGGATTTCTACTCGCTCAATACATAATCTTTTAGAATCTAGGGCCTTCCTCTCACTAGTTCTTTGGGAAATGAGTTTGAAGAAACATAAGAGCTCCATTATGTTTCCATAGTTGAGGTAGAAACAGGATGGATTATTAAAAGTTTGATGGAAAAAATGGAAACCTAGAATATATGGTAAAAATATGGGTTTTTAAAATCATATAAATGTATTGGGATGGAGGTTAACACACATATTTTCGAGGGGATTTTTCAGTATCTATTGAAAATAGGGGTAGTCCTTAATACCCCATGAGAGAACATGCTATGTCACAAGAACACTAACTAAAACACTTATGCCATTTGATCATATGGTACAAAACCAATAAAAGACAAAGAATAATATCAACATGAAATCTCGTCAATGAAGTTTTTTAGAATGGTGTCTTTCTATGGAACAAAAGATTCGAAAGTGTTGGTAAACAATGTAAATTTGAAATTACTTGGTTAGGTCCTTACAAAATTGAATATGTTCCAAGTAAAATTATTTATATATAATCCATTTGGATGGTAAAAAACTACCCTTGCTTATGCGAAAGTTCTAAAATGTTCTATCAAACTAACATCAAATCCTTTATGGACATCAATGTAATATATATTGAGCTTTCTAGCCTTTTTTACTCATGTGTTTTTTTCTTATTGAGTTCAACATTTTATTTTGTTTGAACAAAAAGAAGTGTTTCCTAGATTACATGAAATTGTATGATAGTTTGTGATATGTGATCATACAATTTCATTTATCAATGGATTTGTCTGTCTCTTTGAAGGAAGGCATAATGCATTCACCTCTTTAAACCTACCTTTCATTTAATATCCATTTGGTGAGAATGTTTTATGTGTACAATTTTATGGGTATTCTAGATTTCTCGTGCACTCTCGAGATGACCACAATAATCCAAGTTGGATTCAATTATTACACTGTTGATTCTCTTCAATGTACTCTACATGTTTTATCAAATGTGACCATCACTATGAGCCAAAAATGCGATGATTGATGTATAATATTGGGTCATGATGAGATGACTAATATACATTTTTTTATATTGCTACTAGTCCAAACCCCTTTGGTAGTGAGTGATAGCCCATGCTTCTAGTCCCTTTTAGTGTTCTTGGTTTTATTTCTACTTCTACTTACTCTTTATGGTTGTAACACCCCCTTAAATTAGGAATTTGTCTTGGATGGGTATTAGGCATCTTGAGGTGTATCTATTAGAAAAGATGATCTATAGAGGTGGTCTTTTTGAATCCACTTGAGACAAATTAGGCCACTATGTTACTTCTTCATAGGTTAAGGAGAATAACTTCTCATGTTCTAGAATTTATGCTGAAATGGATTTTGCAAAAAGACTCCATGAGGAGATTCAACTTGACATGAAGAGTTGGAGCCATCTTCAAGGCTTGGATTATGAAGAGGTCCCCTTGAATATAACACTTTGCAAAAATTTATCCTTAAGCTGTAGTATCTCAACCACTTTTTATCCCAATATCATCTTTTCATTCTAATAAACTTCATTCATTCATTCAAAAAAAACCTTTTATAGTAAAATCCTTTTATTAATATAATTTTTTTAATAATAATTTTCTTTTTATAAAAAATTAGAAAAAATATTAATATTAATAATAATAACCATTTTACACCTAAAAAAATATCCCCCAACGAAGTGTTTTCAATGAAAAATATCAAAATTATCTCACATATACATATTGCAGGCCGAAATAAAAGTTTTCGAAAATAATCTAATTATGAAAACAATAAATAATAAAATAAATCACCTACCCAAAACCTCTCCAATTCCAAAAAAGAAATATCGAATGTCGGCTCCCGGAAACCGATTAAATAGACCCTAGTTTAGGTTTGTTACACTATAAAAAAAAATAACAAAAAGTTCGCAGACACGTGGATATAAAAACTTCGGTTTTCTTTCTTAACATATCTTTTCTGTAGTACACAAGGTTTTGGATTGACGGTGAATAGATGAATGAGTGTCTTGTTAATGCACTCTTTGCGATAGGTCACCTCTTCAAATTCCCTACGAATACTTAGATTAGCCTTAGCCTAAAAAAACATATCTTCTGTGCAGTTCGTGAAAAGAATTCACCTCAATATCCTCAAAAAATTTAGCGATGGAGTATCACGTGACTAAGAAGGCAAGGTATGAACAACCAGAAGATGACATGTCACTGCAACAACCACACATAACTTCTGCTGGGAGCTCACACTTTCTCCCATCTGAGGAGGTGGGGGAGTCTCTCAATGAAAACCAACCTCATTCTCAAGAAGAAGAGGATGAAGCGACGACAGAGAGAGTTTCGTCATCCATGGACTTTTTCCAGAACCTGCGAAGGCGAGAGTGGTGCCATGACAAAGACGATAGAAAAATGCCAAATATTTTTCGGGAGTATCATTTACGAGCAGTTGACTTTGAATTTGGCATGGAAATTACCAATTTTCTCATAGTCCGCGACATATTATTTGTAATTTATGTGTACGACTATATTGTTCCATTGCGACTCTATGGAGAAATGTCGCAAATTACTGACGAGCATGGGTTGCCCATCATGATAGAGTTTGATGGTATTGAAAGTATTGAATCGATGTGGTATAATTGTCACAATAATTCATTGATAGTCGAAGGGATGACTACGAATAACGACGATGGAGACATGACAATACTTGTAAGCTTAGACGTTGCATCTATAGCAGCAGGAAAATATCCAGAACAAAGAGAACTCTTTCAACAAGATCTAATAAAAGATTGTGATTTTGATTTTCCAAATTGCAGAGGCATGGTTTATGATAAGAATGAGAGGGTATTCAAATTTTTTGAATTGAAAGAGTACACGGAATTGTTCAGAATTCCGGTTTCAACTGACAAAAATTTGACATCAAAGTGCAGGTTTGGAAATCCAGGAAATACGGACATGCTAATACTGATTCAAAATAAGAACGAAGATGAGAGGACGGAAGTTTTATTGAGAATTTATTCCAAAGCGACTGGACAACTTCGAAAAGAAATTTCCGTACCTGTCGCTCGACAACGTAGCATTGAGTTCTTACACTTATGTGGCCCTGATAGAATATTTGTTCACCAATGGTATTTAGAGATGCAGGTCATGGATATATCTTCTGAAATTTGTAAAATAATAAAATCAACTGACATTGTTCTTGCTCGCCCACCGCTCTATTTAGCCAAAAGAAGTGGCGTATTGTGCATCACAGACACAAGTGTTTATCTTTGTGATTTACAAGGTGAGATTATGGTCACATTTGAGGACCATAGCGTTTTTGACAACTACTATGGCAAAGGTTCGTACGTTACCACCGAAGAGGACATTTTCATTTCTGCTTGCGGTGTTGGCGAAGATGCCGACTCCATCAATATTAGTAGCATTGTTACAGGAAAAAGGTTGGGAAAGATTACAACTGATGCTCCAAATTGTGTTTCTGCGTTGAGAAAAATGGCCTTCGAAGATATGCAAACCTTTGCATTCATATATGATGAAAGGGCTCATGATATTATAACAGGAGATACAAACGGAATTATTTATGTATGGTCGAATAAATTGTGCCGTGACGTGCCAATATCAAACGATGATGAGGGTGACGCGGCAAGCTCAGAGGATGATGAGGGTGAAGGAGCAGAGGATGACGAGGGTGACGCAGCAAGCTCAGAGGATGATGAGGGTGAAGGAGGAGACATTGAGGCCGAACAATAGGCCGCCGCTGGATCTAAATTAGTGTCTAGATTAGAGTATTTTAGGTTTTTTTATTTTTAATTTTATTTAAATGTATTAAATATTATATAATAATTTCCAAAATTTGTTACTATAATTTAGTTATTTAAATATATAATTAAACTATAGGATATTTATTAAAGAAATTTATTTTAAACTGTTTTACACAGGAATTCTAAAATATATATTAAAATAATTATTTTTTAAAATAAAATTGAATTTATTTATGTGAGAAATAAGAAAATATTAGAATTTATTTATTGTGAATTGTAAATGTATTTTGTTGACACACTTAACAAAATGTTTTCATTATATTATTTAATTAATTTTATTATATATAAATATTTCAAAATATTTTCATTATATTATTTAATTAATTTTATTATATATAAATATTTCAAGTTTTAATTTAAGATATCCCCTAAACTATTCAATAGCAATCTGAATATGCATACCTCATAAATTTAATGAAGTATAATTTGTTTAAACCTCCAACATTATACAGTATTTGAAAAAACATCCATCTTGGCTTGAACCTAAAATCCCACTTCTAACTATGGAAATATAATGTGACTTCATAAATTTTTTCACTTTTAATTTAGATTCATTATCATTTATTTAGCTAATAAAAATAATACTAATAAATAAGCAATAATTAATTAATCAATTTAATTAAAAATGCAAAAAAGACAAATACTTTAAAAATAAATCTCAGTATAATATTAAGAATATTTTAGAACATTTTATGGAGGTTAATTTTCTACCATCTAACTACTAGATAATTAAATTAAAATTTTAAATCTAATAATTATTAATAATTAAATTTAAATATTCTGAGCTATATGTCTAATTAATCATTAAATTGAAAATTTTGAAAGTGTTTTTAGAATTAATCACGTCATTATTTGTTGGTGGATGTTTCAGACCATCTAATGTGGTTCATCCTCAAAATAAAGATGGAAAAATAATCTATCCTTAAAATTAAATAGCAGAGATGCATCAAATTTCAAAATTAGACGTTAAAAAATAAATTATTTTAATCATACTAAAAAAAAATAGCGAAAAACTTTGATAATATATAAAATAATATTATAAACACCAAATTAGTTAAAGAAACTAAATGTTAAAAATAGAGAAAAAATGCAAATTAAAGAAATTAATAAATAAAACTAGGATTTGAATTTTTTTATTAAATTAGTAATATATATTATATTATATAATAAATGGAAAAAAAATGACCAAATAGATTTAATTTATTATTATATTAGCTAGAATTATTATTATATAAATTATTAAATTCTTTTATCATAATATTTATGGAAATTGATTTTCCCCATATTTTTATATTTTTGAATAGTTTAGTATTGTAATTTTCTCTTTCTTGTTATAAAGAAATAGTATTTCTTACTTACCAATTTTTGTGTAATTATAATTAGGTTAAAGTAGTTAGAAGACATTAATAATATGTTTTGTATTATTATTACAACTTGCTTTGATATGTAAATGATTAAAAAAAATGATTTCAACAAAAATACAAATACAAATACAAAACATGATGCTTTCATCCTAAATTTTATGCTTTTATTCACAATGAATAACTGCATTTTTTTGGGTATAAAAGTACACAACATGCCAATGTTTTATACTTAGAGTCTTTAAAGTTTTGGTTATATTTCCCTTTGTTACTCATGTGTTTCATTTTATTGACTTCAACGCTTTATTTTATTTTGAATAAAAGGAAGCAATTCCTAACTTTACAAGAACTTATATAAGAGTTGGTGATATGTGTTTCATAAAATTTCATTTATCAAGAAATTTATTTCTCTTTTTGAAAGGACAAGGTACTCACGTCTTTAAACATTCTTTGCATTTAATATCCATTTTGTGAGCATTCTTTAGGTGTCATAGCTTTATGGATATTCTAGAGTTCTCATGGATGCTCAAAATGACCACATGTCCCCGAGTTGGAGTCCTCTATTACACCTTATATTATGTGAAGTGTACCCAACATATTTTTAATAAAGGTGACCGTCATGGTGAGCTAAAAGTGTGATGATTGATGTATTTTATTTTGTCATGATGACATGATTGATATAAAATTATTGATCTTTCTAGTAGTCCAAACCCTTTTGGTGGTTAGTAATGGTCCATCCTTCTAGTCCCCATTTTAGGGTGTTTAGTTTTACTTCTACATCTAACTACTCATTTATGGTAGTATCACTCCATACAATTGGGAATTTGCCTTGGATAGGTATTTAGGGGATAGGTATTTAGGCATGTTGAGGTGGATATACAAGAAAACATGATCTAGAGATCCCACAATTACTCACTTAATTTATATACTATGCAAATGCATTTTTCTCAATATAAATATTGGCATACCTATAGTTTAGCACTCCTATTTTGTACCCCACATGCACACCTTACCATATGTATGTACCACAATTTGGCGAGGGAGTAACTATTGAAGATGAAGTTACTCTCATTCATGTTCAATGGGTCTTCCTTCCAATCCCATAATAGTAGGATGTAGCTCTCTACCAAGTGGTTCAGTGAATAAAAAAAGGCTTCAGTCAAGTATAAACACTTTGCTTAATTTAGTAATGAAGAGTTAACGATTTTTTATTAATTTATTAAGAAGTGTATTTATTTTGAATATCTCTTTAAAATATAAATTTATCTATTATTAATAATTAATAAGTGAATATTAAACACTTTTAGTGGATGACACCGTTTTCAATGGAAAATAGTAGAAGAAATCTTAGACTATTGAGTTCAGAAAAATTAATTGTTCCCATTCCAAGGCCCATGTTAAGTTTGAAATAATGGTCTTCACCCCCCCTACTCTTCCCTATTGTGAGGATCTATCGAGATGAGCCCATGGTACATCAACACCCTCTGCTCTTCCCTATTGTGAGGATCTAACGAGATGAGCCCATGGTACATATTTATCAATAGATTCAACAATGATGTTCCTTGCTCTATGATGTTTTCAGCATCAGGGAGCATATTGTAAATTGCTATAACCTATGCTCCAATTTGTTTAAGATGAGAATTAGAGTCTTGAAATATTTTCTCATTCTTGTTAGAGTTGGTCTTTACATCCCTCCATCAAAGATCATTTCGCTTATTGCATTTCATTTTTAGGTGTCTCGCTCGATTCACTCAGTTACATTCCGCTAGGGAGATGCCATTATCTTACGGAAAGGCCTTGTCGTTTATCCCCCTCATGCCTTATCCTACTGGCTCAGGTCTGTTCATCAAATCAATTTTAAGGTTATTACAGTCCTGTTTGATGTCTAGGTCAGTAAAGAGTTATTTTAGTCACTAGGTCAAAGGTTCGGTCTTCAGAATGTTGAATAATGCCCGTAGGCTATGAGGATTTCTTCAATAAGTTTTCTTTTCAGGATTGTCATCGTCAATAATGCTCAAGGATATTTCTTCTTCAAAACTCTGTTTTGAAGAAAAAATCGTCAAATTTGTTTTTTCTGAAAAATATGTATTTTAAAGTTTTCCACCATGGAGTACTTCAAATGCAGCCTCTGGTCATCCTTTGCCAAAATCCAAATGCCACCATCCCTGAAAAAAAATCAAGAACAATTTCATCATTCAAGCTCAGAAAATCAGTGAGGAAACTAAAAGACAGAGTTGTATTAAATGAAAAAGTGCCAAAGTTCAGAAAGTGGGTGTGCACAAGTCAAAAATCAAATCCCTGTCATAAGAGACATTTTTGGGTTCCAAAATTTCATTTGCACGCCAAATAACATCATAGAACCGAAGCGAAAACGTGGAGAAGCAAATTCAGTTTTTGGAGGTCGAAATTGTGTTGAAACAGAGCTGCGCGGTGCATTGGGAGTAGGCGTGGCGTGTCCACAAGGCGTAGTGCATAGAGTGACATTTCACAATGTAAAATTACACTGGCGTGGTGCATCCAGCCTGCGCGGTGCATTGTGCTCGCGTGCGGCGCATAGGGCCGACAAGCAAAAATTTCATCATTGTTTCCAAAAATTTCAAACCAACTCAGTTTGCCTTGGGCCAAGGCATTACATGAGTGCAACAACACTTATGTGGGCAAGAACTCACAATAAGGAACTCTAGTTGAAAATCCAAGCTGTTGTTAGTGCTATTTGTGAATGCCAATGTAAACTAGGGACATGCTATCTGTCAGAATTTCCTTCAGAACTGTTTGACCATTTTGAAGCTATTCAACCTGTTTGGGCACCATATTATACAAGACCATGGCAGGATTGTTGGATCAATACAAACTGGCTGGAAATGGTCAAACGTTTAAGATGGTCATTGATTATTTTTACAATCGTGTACAACATGTTATATCTAAACATGCAATTGAAAGGCATTGGCATTCTCTTAATGAGGAGACAGGTGGCAATGAATGATATTATCTATCAGCTATATTTGTTACTGGTGAATTTTGGTTTAATCCAAACCGTCTGGCAAGCTCAAGGGACCAAAAATGCAGAGTCTTGTACTGCTTGCAACATGCTAAAGGTTTCTCTTCATCTATTTCGCTAGACCAAAAATGGAATATGCTGATTATTATGCTAGCTACTGGTTGCTTTCAACACTCATATCGTCCTCAAGAATATTTTTCACACGCTGAGGAAATGTCTCAGATACAGATTGGCCACAAGGGTTTGGGGTTAGTTTTCTATTTTGCAAGTTTTATCCACATGTTATGGGCATGGATCAGCTCAGATGTGATGTATAGGGAAACCAAAGTACCTGTGGCATAAGCTCGGTCCATCAAAATGGATTGAAGAGTAAATGGATAGATGAGCTTGTCAACCATTCCAAAGGCATGCCATTCAGCCCTTTAGATACAAATAACTTCAATCCTGACAACGAATGTTCCTTGTTTATCATAGATCAGGGCTTTTATTACTATAGTGAAGTGGATTTGCATCGCCAAATTTTTTATGTTGCAGATCAGTGACACCTGGCCCTTCATTTCATAGATCCAAAAATTTGGCAAGCGAAGTTGTTAAATTTCTACCCTGTAGGAATAAAAAGGGCATTGGATGCAAGAAAACTTTGTGATTTGAAGCATCAAAATTTAGATCTACCTATTTTCTTTGACCCGGTTATGTCACTTTTTTCCCACCTAGATTTGGGCCTTGACCAATCCCAACCAAATCTAGTTATGAGACGCAAGAGGTTATGGAAAATCAAAGGATACTCTTTTAAACCAATACTTTGCTCAGAGGTATAAAGGGCGCCTAATCATATGCTTTGATGACATGAATCTTGCTAAAGAGAGTAATGAATTTTATGAGAATATTCTAAATGATTTGCGTATACTCGGTATCAAAGGCGAAGGACCAACATATAGTTCAGATTATTTTCCCCAGTTAATGGAGATGGTTGAGAAACTAATATCTAAAGGAAAGTTGAGAGCAGATGCAGAAAGATAGGAACGGAATGCCTATTTTGTCCTCAGTCATGATTTCATGGGATCCACGCTACAGTTTTTGCCTTTTAATTGGTCATTAGAGAAATTCAAGGGAACGTTGTTCTGTCTTTAGAACAGATGAATGGCTCTTTTTCTATCTTCATAATTTCAGTTGAAACATCTCCCTATTTTTCATCGATCTATTCTCCCACCTCTGAGTTTATTTTATTGTATTATAAATCATTTGTAAAGGGGCCCGAGTTCTGGGAGAGGTGTGGAAGAAAACTCAGCGCTTCACTAAACAATTTGGCTAGGAAATTAATAAAATGATGCAACTCTGATTCATGAGATTCATGTGGTATGAGTTTAGCATATGTTTCTTCTTTCTGTTTCATATGTACCTTTTTATGTTTTACAGTTCATTCATAATCATTTCCAGTTGAATGTTTTTAAGTAAGAAAGGTAGAATCCAGTTTATTTCTCTGCCTTGGAAAAACATTCATCCTCCGTGTGTCTTCTTCTATTTGAAAAGGATCCATTGGTTATGCCATTTTCAACCTCTCAACAGTCTTTCCACTTCATATTGCTTCAATTTGATTGCCAAACCTCATGCCTATCTTGCCTCATGAAACACTGTGTGTCTTTGATTTAATTTCTTAGCTCATGCTATTCTTTGTCCCATACACCCCTGAAATTCTGTCATTCATTAAATTACGTCTTTCATATTTATTTACTAGCCTAAAATTAGTTCCCATTTTAAGTAATCTCGGACCCTATTTCTTATTGTTACTGAGTTTGACCTGGAGAGAGCCCTCTCGTGTCCTCGTAGGGCTAGCTACGAGGCTGAGCGTTGTATGATGTTATCTTGAATCTTGCCTTCCTTTAGCCTAAGGCAGATTTTAGCTCTAACATAGTGGCGACTCCACTGGGGAAGAAAATGGTTTTCTTATTGATGTCATGTGATATATAAGCTACAGACGGAGCCTGAAGCCAAGCCAGGTAGCGTTCAAAACGCTTTTGCTATGCATCAACGAAGTAGATAAACGCTGCTTCAGTCAATCTTTGGTTTAGCCTGTAGCTGTTATGTAATCAAGTTCAGATCTAATTGTTGATGGTGGACAACGATGAGACACCACAAGGCTGAAATCATTCACTTGGCGATTTCACTGAAAAATCCAGAAATCAATCCTTCATGGTGACTCCATTGCACGAAGATCAGTAGCTTTACGATTTTCAAGATGGAACGGGTTGCAATAAGATATGCTCCCATGAGCCAAGATCACATCCCAGGTTTTCCAAATAAAATGCCCAAGGTGGATTGGCTTCAGAATTTGCCTATGTTCAGAAATGTGGAAGGTAATGACGCTGCTCTTCATTTGGTGAAATTTCACATTCATGTGCATAAATTAAAGATTGATTTTCCTGAAGACTTGATGAAATTTTTTATGGCTACTCTGGAAGATGAAGCTAGATCTTGGTATGAAAGTTTTCCACCTGCTTCTATTTATTGTCTAAAAGATTTTCATACAACATTCTTTGAAAGGTATAGAGAATCTCGTCCATCCTTAATATTAGTGCAGAATTATTGCGAACACGTTAGTAGTTTCATTGAGGATCTTGAGAACTTTTATGGAGATAATGACTTGATGGACGGAGAAATCATGGAAGCACTGTATGAAAATTCATTTCAGGAGCACACAAAAATCTTAGAGGATACTTATCAAGATCAGCAGGTTGAAGATTTCCATA
This sequence comes from Pinus taeda, assembly GCA_000404065.3. NCBI lineage: Eukaryota > Viridiplantae > Streptophyta > Pinopsida > Pinales > Pinaceae > Pinus > Pinus taeda. The sequence continues at coordinate 124,096 of APFE031445661.1, forward strand.
TGGCTAAAAATGATACGCAGGAAAATCTGGTTGAAATAAAAGATGATATGTAGGAAAATGATGTTCCAATCTTAGATAATGATGATGATAAATCAGAACGAGAGATAAATTGTGATGAGGAAAAACATGTCGTTCCAGATCTCATAAAAAAGAGTTGTATTGTTGAGGCTGCCTCACATGAAGAAAATAGAGTTACAGACCTAAATGCTCTCATCTCACCAGAACTCGATCTTCATGAGGAGGTAGTTCGTTTCCTCTATGTAAAATAAGATGAGATCTTCGTTCAAGTAAGTGAAAAAGTTTCCTTGGATGAATCGTTGGTAGATAATAGAAATGTCATGTTTGAGTATCAAGAAACATCTGAAGTTTCTTTCCTCATGATTGATGAATGTAATGAGAATCTGGCTGCCATATCATATGAAGATGACCTACAATATATTCAAACTACGGAAGATCAGACCATTCAGGATTCCCTTTCGGATTCTTCTTAATATGTCTCATGTTTTGAAATTTTTTTCCAAGAGGAGATCTACTCATCTACTTGTTTAGAATTTTTTGAGGACCAGGAACATACTTTTACTGAAGTACATTATGAAGGAAGATTAGAATCAAAAGAAAAAGATACCTTGTTTCTTTAGCATGAGGTAAATCTTCATGTTTTTCAAGATCCAATGGCAGATTTGTTGCAGTCAGCAGTGAAGGTGATTATTGCAGTATTCCGTGATGAAGGAAATCATGGTCAATTATATTTTTGGATTCCCAGTTATCAGTATTTATTGTTGACCAAGAGATCTAATCAAGAGAAACAATCAAGAAGGTATCTACTTGATTGGTTACATTGGAATTTTGATATAGTTTGATGGTATATTGTCTTGTAAGAAACACAGGTGGTCATGTACTGCCATTAAGATTTAAGTTTTAAGTTCAGGTCTTAAGTCATTTTGAGTCAATTTGAGTACAATTTCAGTCAAGAAATTGAGTCAAGAGTCATGTTGGTTTTTCGAAATAATGGACTCCATAGCCCAATGGACGAAGGCACTGTTTGCTCTTCCAGAGATCTGCAGTCCTTGGCTCCTCTAAGGAGCTACCATCCCCATTGGAGCCAATGTTAGAGTCGGTCTTTAGATCCCTTTGTCAGAGATCATTTCGCTTATTGCATTTCATTTTTAGGTGTCTCACTCGATTCACTCAGTTACATTCTGCTAGGGACATGCCATTATCTGATGGAAAGGTTTGTTGTTTATCCCCCTCATGCCTTATCCTGCTGGCTCAGGTCTGTTCATCAAATCAATTTTAAGGTTATTTACAGTCCTATTTGATGTCTAGGTCAACAAAGAGTTGTTTTAGTCACTAGGTCTAGGGTTCAGTCTTCAGAATGTCGAATAATGCCCGCAGGCCATGAGGATGTCTTCAATAAGTTTTCATTTCAGGATTGTCATTGTCAATAATGCTCAAGGATATTTCTTCTTCAAAACTCTGTTTTGAAGAAGAAATCGTCAAATTTATTTTTTGTGAAAAATATGTATTTTAAAGTTTTCCACCATGAAGTACATCAAATGCAGCCTCTGTTCATCCTTTGCGGAAATCCAAATGCCACCATCCCTACAAAAAAATCAAGAACAATTTCATCATTCAAGCTCAGAAAATCAGTGAGGAAATCAAAAGACAAAGTTGTATCAAATGCAAAAGTGCCAAAGTTCAGAAAGTGGGTGTGCACAATTCAAAAATCAAATCCCTTTCATAAGAGACATTTTTTTGTTCGAACATTTCATTTGCATGCCAAATAACATCAGATATTCGAAGCGAAAATGTGGAGAATCAAATTCAGTTTTTGGAGGTCGAAATTGTGTTGAAACAGAGCTGCGCGGTGCATTGGGAGCAGGCGCGATGCATCCACAAGGCACGATGCATAGAGTGACATTTCACAGTGTAAATTTACACTGGCATGGTGCATCTAGCCTACGCAGCGCGTTGGGCTCGCGCACAGCGCACAGGGCCGGCAAGCAAAAATTTCATCATTGTTTCCAAAAATTTCAAACCAACTCATTTTGCCTCGCGCCAAGGCATTACATGAGTGCATCAGCACTTCTGTGGATGAGCACTCACAATAAGGAACTCCTGTTGAAAATCCAAGATTTTGTTAATGCTCTTTATGAATGCCAGCGTAAACTAGGGACAGGCTATCTATCGACATTTCCTTTAGAACTGTTTGACCATTTTGAAGCTATTCAACTTGTTTGGGCACCATATTATGCAAGACCATGGTAGGATTGTTGGATTAATACAAACTGGTTGGAAATGCTCAAACGTTTAAGATGGTCACTAATTATTTTTACAATCATGTACAAAATGTTATATCTAAACACACAATTGAAAGGCATTGACGTTCTCCCAATGAGGAGATTGGTGGCAATGAATGATATTCTCTATCAACTGTATTTGTTACTGGTGAATTTTGGTTTAATCCAAACTGTCTGGCAAGCCCAAGGGACCAAAAATGTAGAGTCTTGTACTGCTTACAACATGTTCAAGGTTGCTCGTCATCTAATTTGCAGGACCAAAAATGGCATATGCTGATTACTATGCTGGCTATAGGTTGTTTTCAACACTCATCACATCCTCAAGAATATTTTTCTACGCACATGTTGAGGTTAGTTTTCTATTTTGCAAGTTTTATCCACATGTTATGGGCATGGATCAACTCAGATGTGATGTATAGGGAAACCACAGTCCCCGTGGCATAAGCTTGGTCCATCTAAATGGCTGGAAGTGTAAATGGATAGATGAGCTCGTCAACCATTCCAAAGGCATGCCATTCAGCCCTTTAGATACAAATAACTTCAATCCTGACAACGAATGTTCCTTGTTTATCATAGATCAGGGATTTTATTACTATAGTGAAGCGGATTTGCATTGCCATATTGTTTATGTTGCGGATCAGTGACACTTGGCCCTTCATTTCATAGATCCAAACCTTTGGCAAGTGAAGTCGTTAAATTTCTACCCTATAGTAATAAAAAGGGCGTTGGATGCCATAAAACTCTGTGATTTGAAGCATCAAACTTTAGATCTACCTATTTTCTTTGACCTAGTCATGTCACTTTTTCCAACCTAGATTTGGGCCTTGACCAATCCCAACCAAATCTAGTAATGAGACGCAAGAGGTCGTTGAAAATTAAAGGCTGCTCTTTTAAACCAATACTTTGCTCAGAGGTATAAAGGGAATCCTGCTAAAGAGAGTAATGAATTTGTTGAGAATATTCTAAATGATTTGGATACACTCAGTATCAAAGGAGAAGGACCCACATATAGTTCAGATTATTTTCTGTAGTTAATGGAGATGGTTGAGAAATTAATATATGAAGGAAAGCCGAGAGCAGATGCAACAAGATAGGAACGGAATGCCTATTTTGTACTTATTCACGATTTCATGGGATCTGCGCTACAGTTTTTGCCTTTTAATTGGTCATCAGAGAAATTCAAGGGAACGTTGTTTTGTCTTTAGAACAGATGAATGGCTCTTTTTCTATCTTCATAATTTAAGTTGAAACAACTCCCTATTTTTCATCGATCTATTCTCCCACCTCTGAGTTTATTTTATTGTATTGTAAATCATTTGTAAAGGGGTCTGAGTTTTGGGAGAGGTGTGGAAGAAAACTCAGCGCTTCACTGTACAGTTTGGCCAGGAAATTAATAAAATGATGCAACTCTGATTCATGAGATTCATGTGGTATGAGTTTAGCATATGTTTCTTCTTTCTGTTTCATATGTATCTTGTTATGTTTTAGAGTTCATTCATAATCATTTCCAGTTGAATGTTTTTAAGTAAGAAAGGTAGAATCTAGTTTATTGCTCTGCCTTGGAAAAGAATTCATCCTCCGTGTGTCTTCTTCTGTTTGAAAAGGATTCATTAGTTATTCCCTTTTCAACCTCTCAATAGTGTTTCCACTCCATATTACTTCAATTTGATTGCCAAACCTCCTGCCTATGTTGCCTCATGAAACACTCTGTGTCTTTGATTTAATTTCTCAGCTCATGCTGTTCTTTGTCCCATACATCCCTAAAAATTCAGTCATTCATTAAATTACCTCTTTAATATTTGTTTATTAGCCTAAAATTAGTTCCCATTTTAAGTCATCTCGGACCCTATTGCTTATTTTTACTGAGTTTGACCCAGAGAGAGCCCTCTCGTGTCCTCGTAGGGCTAGCTATGAGGTTGAGCATGGTATGATGTTATCTTGAATCCTACCTTCCTTCAGCCTAAGGCATATTTGAGCTCTAACAGTTCCTACCAAGACAAATAACCCAGTCAACTGAAGGAGGTATATTTATTTATTTTATGTTCAAGGTCTCATCCCATCATGACCTCTAGGCATCAATGATACTATCTCCTGACCATCTAATATGAACATGCAGTGACTGATATACCAGGTTCCATATTTGAGCAGAAAATAGGAAATGGATAAACAAATGACTAATAATATCCTCCTCTTGTTTACACATTACACAACATGATGAATGCTATAAATATATCCTTTTTAGGTTATCACCAGTGGGTACCTTTTTCTCAAGTAAACACCACATAAATAATCAATACTTTGCAGACAAAGAAATCTTCCATCAAAGTCACCACCACCATAAGACATTTTTAGGTTTTTGATCTACGTATATATACATGTATCCATCCTTTGGATAGTAACTTCCTTGAGGTCACTATATCCAAATAAGCTCATTTTCTTTGTCCACTAACCTAATATTAGAAGCAGACAAAGCATTTCTATATTGGTTCCACCTTCAACGCCAGTGAACTGGATACCATCTGCACAACAATTTCCATTCAAATTTGAGAACATGAGTACATATATGGATGTAATTGTCACCATTCTTGCACTTGATGTATATTTTAGAATTCAGCCTTGGTTTGATTATGAATATTTTAGGAAATTAAAATTTCATAGACATCCTCACTTTCCATAATCATTCCTTTATGTTTATTTGCCAACAATTCTGACAACATTAAGAATTAACCATATTCTCGCATCTATCTCTTTGTAAAATCTTTGTAAAATCTATACAGATACCCCTCCTAGGACACATGATGCTAGACCCAAAGTAAGTAGGGAAAATACCAAACCCAACAAATCCTTCATAGTTAAAAGGCCAAATTATCTCTATTGGGGCTTTTGAAAATGGTCTATAGGCCTTGTTCTAAGAATTTCTATAGTGGAAAGTGTCTGTGAGAACAATATTAGTAAAATGAGTACATGCAACCAAATAATAGTCTTGCGATGGTTGATTTGCAGTTATAAGAACATAGTAGATTTGGTCGACATGAATGTTAATAGAATCATATACATTTTGAAAAATTTCATATCCTTCCACCTCCATGAGCTTCAATTTATGATGTTGCATTGTCAAGTTCAAAGAGGATGATGGTCCCACATTTGAAATCTGGAGGCACTATGTTTTTCCTACAGATAAATAGTTGGCTAGTTGGCTTTGTTTAGTTCTTTGGTACCTCCTTTCTTTTCTGAGAGAGATTTGATCATATTAAAATCCCCTCCCATGATCAAAGGAATACTAGCCTGTCTGTTCCTGAGATCAATGAGGGATTCTACCAATATGATTTTATCATCTATTCTTTAAGGACTATAAATATTAGTGACTAGGAAGGTTTCTGAAACCCCTACTGGTTGAATGACTACTGATAAGTAATTTCTGGACGCCTCTGCATCTATTACGTTGATTTTTTGGGGGTTCCAAAGAGTGAGAATGCCCCTAGCTGTGTTCTCTTCTTTAACTTCAAGAAACTAAAATATATTGAGCCATTTTCTATGGATTAGTTTTATTTTCTGGATGGAACACTTCATTTCCTGGATGAGATCATATTCGGCATATCTTGTTTCATTTTAAAACTAAGCATTCATTGCTTTCTTTTACTACCTAGACCTCTTATATTCCAAGATGTAAAATTCATAGTTAAAGATTTGTAAAGGAGTAACTGGTTAGGTCTTTAATCTTACCTGAATCTATCATCAGCTTTCCACACTCCATCAAGAGCTCCTTCTACTTTTTTCTGCCCCTCTTCTTTCCTGCATTTCTAGTAGCTAATCCTGGAGTTGATTTCATTGTTTTCACACCTTTGCACTCCTACTTGTCGATGGTTTTTCCTTCATCTGACTCCCTCTCCTGAGTTTTCCGTAAAAGCAACTGCTGTATTCTATTGCATTCATCTTGAGGTAATGAATCTATCCCCACCGTGCTTCCCTGCTTCAAGAAACCTTCCAGATCTAGGTGTTCTTTATCTAGAATTTCCTGAAATTCATGATCCTCCAGGTCTGTTTCACTCTAGGTCATTTCCTGGTCCATTCCTAGTTCTGTTTCATTCATCATGGTTTCTTCCTTATTATCAGTATTTTGTGTTTGGTTGTAGTTTACCTCCTTCTCCTTTTCATTAGGCCATTCCTCCATAGTTTGGTCTTCATTTGGCATTTCTTCAATCTCTTATAGTGCTTGAAACTTATTCTAACTGACCTTTTGCCCCTCATTATGTTGTTTCTTTGGTCCTTTTTTACCTCATTTTCCTTTCCTTGCCACTTTGTAAAAGCTTTCGGTATCCTTCATTATATTTAGTTTGCTTTTCTTTTCTGCTTTACTGAGAGGGTAGTCTCTGATCAAGTGTCCATGTTCGTAGCATTTATGACATCTAAACGGAATATGCTCATAGTTCACCGTTTGCACCCATTCCTCATAAAAAACTTCCAGGATAACTTCGTCTGAAAGAGCTCCTGATAGATCCACTTCCACACAAATCCTTGCATAGGAAGTATGTTTATCCCTTCTAGTGGCTTTCAAAGCTTTGACAAAATGACCTAGTTCGTTGCCTATGGCCGCAAGTGATTCATTTTTTTAGTAATCCAGAGGTAGAGAATAGAGCCCTACCCAGAAAGGGATTGAAGTGAAAGTCTCCCACTCTGGAACAAAGTTCATCACCCAAGGCCTCATATAGAGGCCAACTGCTGCAAAAAAGTAGGGTTATCCTTCGAATAATTAGGTTAGAGTAGTTAGAAGACATTAATAATATGTTTTGTATTATTATTACAACTTGCTTTGATATGTAAATGATTAAACAAAATGATTTTAACAAAAATACAAATACAAATACAAAACATGATGCTTTCATCCTAAATTTTATGCTTTTATTCACAATGAATAACTGCATTTTTTTGGGTATAAAAGTACACAACATGCCAATGTTTTATACTTAGAGTCTTTAAAGTTTTGGTTATATTTCCCTTTGTTACTCATGTGTTTCATTTTATTGACTTCAACACTTTATTTTATTTTGAATAAAAGGAAGCAATTCCTAACTTTACAAGAACTTATATAAGAGTTGGTGATATGTGTTTCATAAAATTTCATTTATCAAGAAATTTATTTCTCTTTTTGAAAGGACAAGGTACTCATGTCTTTAAACATTCTTTGCATTTAATATCCATTTTGTGAGCATTCTTTAGGTGTCATAGGTTTATGGATATTCTAGAGTTCTCATGGATGCTCAAAATGACCACATGTCCCCGAGTTGGAGTCCTCTATTACACCTTATATTATGTGAAGTGTACCCAACATATTTTTACTAAAGGTGACCGTCATGGTGAGCTAAAAGTGTGATGATTGATGTATTTTATTTTTTCATGATGACATGATTGATATAAAATTATTGATCTTTCTAGTAGTCCAAACCCTTTTGGTGGTTAGTAATGGTCCATCCTTCTAGTCCCCATTTTAGGGTGTTTAGTTTTACTTCTACATCTAACTACTCATTTATGGTAATATCACTCCATACAATTGGGAATTTGTCTTGGATAGGTATTTAGGGGATATGTATTTAGGCATGTTGAGGTGGATATACAAGAAAACATGATCTAGAGATCCCACAATTACTCACTTAATTTATATACTATGCAAATGCATTTTTCTCAATATAAATATTGGCATACCTATAGTTTAGCACTCCTATTTTGTACCCCACATGCACACCTTACCATATGTATGTACCACAATTTGGCGAGGGAGTAACTATTGCAGATGAAGTTACTCTCATTCATGTTCAATGGGTGTTCCTTCCAATCCCATAATAGTAGGACGTAGCTCTCTACCAAGTGGTTCGGTGAATAAAAAAAGGCTTCAGTCAAGTATAAACACTTTGCTTAATTTAGTAATGAAGAGTTAACGATTTTTTATTAATTTATTAAGAAGTGTATTTATTTTGAATATCTCTTTAAAATATAAATTTATCTATTATTAATAATTAATAAGTGAATATTAAACACTTTTAGTGGATGACACCGTTTTCAATGGAAAATAGTAGAAGAAATCTTAGACTATTGAGTTCAGAAAAATTAATTGTTCCCATTCCAAGGCCCATGTTAAGTTTGAAATAATGGTCTTCACCCCCCCTACTCTTCCCTATTGTGAGGATCTATCGAGATGAGCCCATGGTACATCAACACCCTCTGCTCTTCCCTATTGTGAGGATCTAACGAGATGAGCCCATGGTACAGTTTTATCAATAGATTCAACAATGATGTTCCTTGCTCTATGATGTTTTCATCATCAGGGAGCATATTGTAAATTGCTATAACCTATGCTCCAATTTGTTTAAGATGAGAATTAGAGTCTTGAAATATTTTCTCATTCTTGTTAGAGTCGGTCTTTACATCCCTCCATCAAAGATCATTTCGCTTATTGCATTTCATTTTTAGGTGTCTCGCTCGATTCACTCAGTTACATTCCGCTAGGGAGATGCCATTATCTTACGGAAAGGCCTTGTCATTTATCCCCCTCATGCCTTATCCTATTGGCTCAGGTCTATTCATCAAATCAATTTTAAGGTTATTACAGTCCTGTTTGATGTCTAGGTCAGCAAAGAGTTATTTTAGTCACTAGGTCTAAGGTTCGGTCTTCAGAATGTTGAATAATGCCCGTAGGCTATGAGGATTTCTTCAATAAGTTTTCTTTTCAGGATTGTCATCGTCAATAATGCTCAAGGATATTTCTTCTTCAAAACTCTGTTTTGAGGAAGAAATCGTCAAATTTGTTTTTTCTGAAAAATATGTATTTTAAAGTTTTCCACCATGGAGTACTTCAAATGCAGCCTCTGGTCATCCTTTGCCAAAATCCAAATGCCACCATCCCTGAAAAAAATCAAGAACAATTTCATCATTCAAGCTCAGAAAATCAGTGAGGAAACTAAAAGACAGAGTTGTATTAAATGCAAAAGTGCCAAAGTTCAGAAAGTGGGTGTGCACAAGTCAAAAATCAAATCCCTGTCATAAGAGACATTTTTGTGTTCCAACATTTCATTTGCACGCCAAATAACATCATAGAACTGAAGCGAAAACGTGGAGAAGCAAATTCAGTTTTTGGAGGTCGAAATTGTGTTGAAACAGAGTTGCGCGGTGCATTGGGAGTAGGTGTGGCGTGTCCACAAGGCGTAGTGCATAGAGTGACATTTCACAGTGTAAAATTACACTGGCGTGGCGCATCCAGCCTGCGCGGTGCATTCGGCTCGCGTGCGGCGCATAGGGCCGGCAAGCAAAAATTTCATCATTGTTTCCAAAAATTTCAAACCAACTCAGTTTGCCTCAGGCCAAGGCATTACATGAGTGCAACAACACTTATGTGGGCAAGAACTCACAATAAGGAACTCTAGTTGAAAATCCAAGCTATTGTTAGTGCTATTTGTGAATGCCAATGTAAACTAGGGACATGCTATCTGTCAGAATTTCCTTCAGAACTGTTTGACCATTTTGAAGCTATTCAACTTGTTTGGGCACCATATTATACAAGACCATGGCAGGATTTTTGGATCAATACAAACTGGCTGGAAATGGTCAAACGTTTAAGATGGTCATTGATTATTTTTACAATCGTGTACAACATGTTATATCTAAACACGCAATTGAAAGGCATTGGCGTTCTCTTAATGAGGAGACTGGTGGCAATGAATGATATTATCTATCAGCTATATTTGTTACTGGTGAATTTTGGTTTAATCCAAACCGTCTGGCAAGCTCAAGGGACCAAAAATGCAGAGTCTTGTACTGCTTGCAACATGCTAAAGGTTTCTCTTCATCTATTTCGCTAGACCAAAAATGGAATATGCTGATTATTATGCTAGCTACTGGTTGCTTTCAACACTCATATCGTCCTCAAGAATATTTTTCACAGGCTGAGGAAATGTCTCAGATACAGATTGGCCACAAGGGTTTGGGGTTAGTTTTCTATTTTGCAAGTTTTATCCACATGTTATGGGCATGGATTAGCTCAGATGTGATGTATAGGGAAACCAAAGTACCTGTGGCATAAGCTCGGTCCATCTAAATGGATGGAAGAGTAAATGGATAGATGAGCTTGTCAACCATTCCAAAGGCATGCCATTCAGCCCTTTAGATACAATTAACTTCAATCTTGACAACGAATGTTCCTTGTTTATCATAGATCAGGGCTTTTATTACTATAGTGAAGCGGATTTGCATCGCCATATTGTTTATGTTGCAGATCAGTGACACCTGGCCCTTCATTTCATAGATCCAAACATTTGGCAAGCGAAGTTGTTAAATTTCTACCCTGTAGTAATAAAAAGGGCGTTGGATGCCAGAAAACTTTGTGATTTGAAGCATCAAAATTTAGATCTACCTATTTTCTTTGGCCTGGTCATGTCACTTTTTTCCCACCTAGATTTGGGCCTTGACCAATCCCAACCAAATCTAGTGATGAGACGCAAGAGGTTGTGGAAAATCAAAGGATACTCTTTTAAACCAATACTTTGCTCAGAGGTATAAAGGGCACCTAATCATATGCTTTGATGACATGAATCTTGCGAAAGAGAGTAATGAATTTTATGAGAATATTCTAAATGATTTGGGTATACTCGGTATCAAAGGCGAAGGACCAACATATAGTTCAGATTATTTTCCCCAGTTAATGGAGATGGTTGAGAAACTAATATCTGAAGGAAAGCTGAGAGCAGATGCAGAAAGATAGGAACGGAATGCCTATTTTGTCCTCAGTCATGATTTCATGGGATCCACGCTACAGTTTTTGCCTTTTAATTGGTCATTATAGAAATTCAAGGGAACGTTGTTCTGTCTTTAGAACAGATGAATGGCTCTTTTTCTATCTTCATAATTTCAGTTGAAACATCTCCCTATTTTTCATCGATCTATTCTCCCACCTCTGAGTTTATTTTATTGTATTGTAAATCATTTGTAAAGGGGCCTGAGTTCTGGGAGAGGTGTGGAAGAAAACTCAGCGCTTCACTATACAATTTGGCCAGGAAATTAATAAAATGATGCAACTCTGATTCATGAGATTCATGTGGTATGAGTTTAGCATATGTTTCTTCTTTCTATTTCATATGTACCTTGTTATGTTTTACAGTTCATTCATAATCATTTCCAGTTGAATGTTTTTAAGTAAGAAAGGTAGAATCCAGTTTATTTCTCTGCCTTGGAAAAACATTCATCCTCCGTGTGTCTTCTTCTATTTGAAAAGGATCCATTGGTTATGCCATTTTCAACCTCTCAACAGTCTTTCCACTTCATATTACTTCAATTTGATTGCCAAACCTCCTGCCTATCTTGCCTCGTGAAACACTCTGTGTCTTTGATTTAATTTCTTAGCTCATGCTATTCTTTGTCCCATACACCCCTGAAATTCTGTCATTCATTAAATTACGTCTTTCATATTTATTTACTAGCCTAAAATTAGTTCCCATTTTAAGTCATCTCGGACCCTATTTCTTATTTTTACTGAGTTTGACCTGGAGAGAGCCCTCTCGTGTCCTCGTAGGGCTAGCTACGAGGCTGAGCGTGGTATGATGTTATCTTGAATCTTGCCTTCCTTTAGCCTAAGGCAGATTTTAGCTCTAACATAGTGGCGACTCCACTGGGGAAGAAAATGGTTTTCTTATTGATGTCATGTGATATATAAGCTACAGACGGAGCCTGAAGCCAAGCCAGGTAGCGTTCAAAACGCTTTTGCTATGCATCAACGAAGTAGATAAACGCTGCTTCAGTCAATCTTTGGTTTAGCCTGTAGCTGTTATGTAATCAAGTTCAGATCTAATTGTTGATGGTGGACAACGATGAGACACCACAAGGCTGAAATCATTCACTTGGCGATTTCACTGAAAAATCCAGAAATCAATCCTTCATGGTGACTCCATTGCACGAAGATCAGTAGCTTTACGATTTTCAAGATGGAACGGGTTGCAATAAGATACGCTCCCATGAGCCAAGATCACATCCCAGGTTTTCCAAATAAAATGCCCAAGGTGGATTGGCTTCAGAATTTGCCTATGTTCAGAAATGTGGAAGGTAATGACGCTGCTCTTCATTTGGTGAAATTTCACATTCATGTGCATAAATTAAAGATTGATTTTCCTGAAGACTTGATGAAAATTTTTATGGCTACTCTGGAAGATGAAGCCAGATCTTGGTATGAAAGTTTTCCACCTGCTTCTATTTATTGTCTAAAATATTTTCATACAATATTCTTTGAAAGGTATAGAGAATCTCGTCCATCCTTAATATTAGTGCAGAATTATTGCGAACACGTTAGTAGTTTAATTGAGGATCTTGAGAACTTTTATGGAGATAATGACTTGATGGACGGAGAAATCATGGAAGCACTGTATGAAAATTCATTTCAGGAGCACACAAAAATCTTAGAGGATACTTATCAAGATCAGCAGGTTGAAGATTTCCATATGGCTAAAAATGATACGCAGGAAAATCTGGTTGAAATAAAAGATGATACGTAGGAAAATGATGTTCCAATCTTAGATAATGATGATGATAAATCAGAACGAGAGATAAATTGTGATGAGGAAAAACATGTCGTTCCAGATCTCATAAAAAAGAGTTGTATTGTTGAGGCTGCCTCACATGAAGAAAATAGAGTTACAGACCTAAATGCTCTCATCTCACCAGAACTCGATCTTCATGAGGAGGTAGTTCATTTCCTCTATGTAAAACAAGATGAGATCTTCGTTCAACTAAGTGAGAAAGTTTCCTTGGATGAATCGTTGGTAGATGATAGAAATGTCATGTTTGAGTATCAAGAAACATCTGAAGTTTCTTTCCTCATGATTGATGAATGTAATGAGAATCTGGCTGCCATATCATATGAAGATGACCTACAATATATTCAAACTACGGAAGATCAGACCATTCAGGATTCCCTTTCGGATTCTTCTTAATATGTCTCATGTTTTGAAATGTTTTTCCAAGAGGAGATCTGCTCATCTACTTGTTTAGAATTTTTTGAGGACCAGGAACATACTTTTTCTGAAGTACATTATGAAGGAAGATTAGAATCAAAAGAAAAAGATACCTTGTTTCTTTAGCATGAGGTAAATCTTCATGTTTTTCAAGATCCAATGGCAGATTTGTTGCAGTCAGCAGTGAAGGTGATTATTGCATTATTCTGTGATGAAGGAGATCATGGTCAATTATATTTTTGGATTCCCAGTTATCAATATTTATTGTTGACCAAGAGATCTAATCAAGAGAAACAATCAAGAAGGTATCTACTTGATTGGTTACATTGGAATTTTTATATAGTTTGATGGTATATTGTCTTGTAAGAAACACAGGTGGTCATGTACTGCCATTAAGATTTAAGTTTTAAGTTCAGGTCTTAAGTCATTTTGAGTCAATTTGAGTACAATTTCAGTCAAGAAATTGAGTCAAGAGTCATGTTGGTTTTTCGAAATAATGGACTCCATAGCCCAATGGACGAAGGCACTGTTTGCTCTTCCAGAGATCTGCAGTCCTTGGCTCCTCTAAGGAGCTACCATCCCCATTGGAGCCAATGTTAGAGTCGGTCTTTACATCCCTTTGTCAGAGATCATTTCGCTTATTGCATTTCATTTTTAGGTGTGTCACTCGATTCACTCAGTTACATTCTGCTAGGGACATGCCATTATCTGATGGAAAGGTTTGTTTTTTATCCCCCTCATGCCTTATCCTGCTGGCTCAGGTCTGTTCATCAAATCAATTTTAAGGTTATTTACAGTCCTATTTGATGTCTAGGTCAACAAAGAGTTGTTTTAGTCACTAGGTCTAGGGTTCGGTGTCTAGAATGTCGAATAATGCCCGCAGGCCATGAGGATGTCTTCAATAAGTTTTCATTTCAGGATTGTCATCGTCAATAATGCTCAAGGATATTTCTTCTTCAAAACTCTGTTTTGAAGAATAAATCGTCAAATTTATTTTTTGTGAAAAATATGTATTTTAAAGTTTTCCACCATGAAGTACATCAAATGCAGCCTCTGTTCATCCTTTGCGGAAATCCAAATGCCACCATCCCTACAAAAAAATCAAGAACAATTTCATCATTCAAGCTCAGAAAATCAGTGAGGAAATCAAAAGACAAAGTTGTATTAAATGCAAAAGTGCCAAAGTTCAGAAAGTGGGTGTGCACAATTCAAAAATCAAATCCCTTTCATAAGAGACATTTTTTTGTTCCAACATTTCATTTGCATGCCAAATAACATCAGATAACCGAAGCGAAAACGTGGAGAATCAAATTCAGTTTTTGGAGGTCGAAATTGTGTTGAAACAGAGCTGCGCGGTGCATTGGGAGCAGGCGCGACGCATCCACAAGGCACGATGCATAGAGTGACATTTCACAGTGTAAATTTACACTGGCGTGGTGCATCTAGCCTATGCAGCGCGTTGGGCTCGCGCACGGCACACAGGGCCGACAAGCAAAAATTTCATCATTGTTTCCAAAAATTTCAAACCAACTCAGTTTGCCTCGTGCCAAGGCATTACATGAGTGCATCAGCACTTCTGTGGATGAGCACTCACAATAAGGAACTCCTGTTGAAAATCCAACCTTTTGTTAATGCTCTTGATCAATGCCAGCGTAAACTAGGGACAAGCTATCTATCGACATTTCCTTTAGAACTGTTTGACCATTTTGAAGCTATTCAACCTGTTTGGGCACCATATTATGCAAGACCATGGTAGGATTGTTGGATCAATACAAACTGGTTGGAAATTCTCAAACGTTTAATATGGTCACTAATTATTTTTACAATCATGTACAACATGTTATATCTAAACACACAATTGAAAGGCATTGACGTTCTCTCAATGAGGAGATTGGTGGCAATGAATGATATTCTCTATCAACTGTATTTGTTACTGGTGAATTTTGGTTTAATCCAAACCGTCTGGCAAGCCCAAGGGACCAAAAATGTAGAGTCTTGTACTGCTTACAACATGCTGAAGGTTGCTCTTCATCTAATTTGCAGGACCAAAAATGGCATATGCTGATTACTATGCTGGCTATAAGTTGTTTTCAACACTCATCGCATCCTCAAGAATATTTTTCTACGCACAGGTTGAGGTTAGTTTTTTATTTTTCAAGTTTTATCCACATGTTATGGGCATGGATCAACTCAAATGTGATGTATAGGGAAACCACAGTCCTCGTGGCATAAGCTTGGTCCATCTAAATGGCTGGAAGTGTAAATGGATAGATGAGCTCGTCAACCATTCCAAATGCATGCTATTCAGCCCTTTAGATACAAATAACTGCAATCCTAACAACGAATGTTCCTTGTTTATCATAGATCAGGGATTTTATTACTATAGTGAAGCGGATTTGCATTGCCATATTATTTATGTTGCGGATCAGTGACACTTGGCCCTTCATTTCATAGATCCAAACATTTGGCAAGTGAAGTCGTTAAATTTCTACACTATAGTAATAAAAAGGGCGTTGGATGCCATAAAACTCTGTGATTTGAAGCATCAAACTTTAGATCTACCTATTTTCTTTGACCTAGTCATGTCACTTTTTCCAACCTAGATTTGGGCCTTGACCAATCCCAACCAAATCTAGTAATGAGACGCAAGAGGTCGTGGAAAATCAAAGGTTGCTCTTTTAAACCAATACTTTGCTCAGAGGTATAAAGGGAACTTAATCATACACTTTGATGACACGAATCCTGCTAAAGAGAGTAATGAATTTGTTGAGAATATTCTAAATGATTTGGATACACTCAGTATCAAAGGAGAAGGACCCACATATAGTTCAGATTATTTTCTGCAGTTAATGGAGATGGTTGAGAAATTAATATATGAAGGAAAGCCGAGAGCAGATGCAAAAAGATAGGAACGGAATGCCTATTTTGTACTTATTCACGATTTCGTGGGATCTGCGCTACAGTTTTTGCCTTTTAATTGGTCATCAGAGAAATTCAAGGGAATGTTCTTTTGTCTTTAGAACAGATGAATGTCTCTTTTTCTATCTTCATAATTTAAGTTGAAACAACTCCCTATTTTTCATCGATCTATTCTCCCACCTCTGAGTTTATTTTATTGTATTGTAAATCATTTGTAAAGGGGTCTAAGTTTTGGGAGAGGTGTGGAAGAAAACTCAGCGCTTCACTGTACAGTTTGGCCAGGAAATTAATAAAATGATGCAGCTGTGATTCATGAGATTGATGTGGTATGATTTTAGCATATGTTTCTTCTTTCTGTTTCATATGTATCTTGTTATGTTTTACAGTTCATTCATAATCATTTCCAGTTGAATGTTTTTAAGTAAGAAAGGTAGAATCTAGTTTATTGCTCTGCCTTGGAAAAGAATTCATCCTCTGTGTGTCTTCTTCTGTTTGAAAAGGATTCATTAGTTATTCCCTTTTCAACCTCTCAATAGTGTTTCCACTCCATATTACTTCAATTTGATTGCCAAACCTCCTGCCTATGTTGCCTCATGAAACAGTCTGTGTCTTTGATTTAATTTCTCAGCTCATGCTATTCTTTGTCCCATACATCCCTAAAAATTCAGTCATTCATTAAATTACCTCTTTAATATTTATTTATTAGCCTAAAATTAGTTCCCATTTTAAGTCATCTCAGACCCTATTGCTTATTTTTACTGAGTTTGACCCAGAGAGAGCCCTCTCGTGTCCTCGTAGGGCTAGCTATGAGGTTGAGCATGGTATGATGTTATCTTGAATCCTACCTTCCTTCAGCCTAAGGCAGATTTGAGCTCTAACAGTTCCTACCAAGACAAATAACCCAGTCAACTGAAGGAGGTATATTTATTTATTTTATGTTCAAGGTCTCATCCCATCATGACCTCTAGGCATCAATGATACTATCTCCTGACCATCTAATATGAACATGCAGTGACTGATATACCAGGTTCCATATTTGAGCAGAAAATAGGAAATGGATAAACAAATGACTAATAATATCCTCCTCTTGTTTACACATTACACAACATGATGGATGCTATAAATATATCCTTTTTAGGTTATCACCAGTGGGTACCATTTTCTCAAGTAAACACCACATAAATAATCAATACTTTGCAGACAAAGAAATCTTCCATAAAAGTCACCACCACCATAAGACATTTTTAGGTTTTTGATCTACGTATATATACATGTATCCATCCTTTGGATAGTAACTTCCTTGAGGTCACTATATCCAAATAAGCTCATTTTCTTTGTCCGCTAACCTAATATTAGATGTAGACAAAGCATTGCTATATTGGTTCCACCTTCAATGCCAGTGAACTGGATACCATCTGTACAACAATTTCCATTCAAATTTGAGAACATGAGTACATATATGGATGTAATTGTCACCATTCTTGCACTTGATGTATATTTTAGAATTCAACCCTGGTTTGTCTATGAATATTTTAGGAAATTAAAATTTCATAGACATCCTCACTTTCCATAATCATTCCTTTATGTTTATTTGCCAACAATTCTGACAACATTAAGAATTAACCATATTATCAAATCTATCTCTTTGTAAAATCTTTGTAAAATCTATACAGATACCCCTCCTAGGACACATGATGCTAGACCCAAAGTAAGTAGGGAAAATACCAAACCCGACACATCCTTCATAGTTAAAAGGCCAAATTATCTCTATTGGGGCTTTTGAAAATGGTCTATAGGCCTTGTTCTAAGAATTGCTATAGTGGAAAGTGTCAGTGAGAACAATATTAGTAAAATGAGTACATGCAACCAAATAATAGTCTTGCGATGGTTGATTTGCAGTTATAAGAACATAGTAGATTTGGTCGACATGAATGCTAATAGAATCATATACATTTTGAACAATTTCATATCCTTCCACCTCCATGAGCTTCAATTTATGATGTTGCATTGTCAAGTTCAAAGAGGATGATGGTCCCACATTTGAAATCTGGAGGCACTATGTTTTTCCTACAGATAAATAGTTGGCTAGCTGGCTTTGTTTAGTGCTTTGGTACCTCCTTTCTTTTCTGAGAGAGATTTGATCATATTAAAATCCCTTCCCATGATCCAAGGAATACTAGCTTGTCTGTTCCTGAGATCAATGAAGGATTCTACCAATATTATTTTATCATCTATTCTTTAAGGACTATAAATATTAGTGACTAGGAAGGTTTCTGAAACCCCCACTGGTTGAATGACTACTGATAAGTAATTTCTGGACACCTCTGCATCTATTACGTTGATTTTTTGGGGGTTCCAAAGAGTGAGAATGCCCCTAGCTGTGTTCTCTTCTTTAACTTCAAGAAACTAAAATATATTGAGCCATTTTCTATGGATTAGTTTTATTTTCTAGATGGAACACTTCATTTCCTGGATGAGATCATATTCGGCATATCTTGTTTCATTTTAAAACTAAGCATTCATTGCTTTCTTTTACTACCTAGACCTCTTATATTCCAAGATGTAAAATTCATAGTTAAAGATTTGTAAAGGAGTAACTGGTTAGGTCTTTAATCTTACCTGAATCTATCATCAGCTTTCCACACTCCATCAAGAGCTCCTTCTACTTTTTCCTGCCCCTCTTCTTTCCTGCATTTCTAGTAGCTAATCTTGGAGTTGATTTCATTGTTTTCACACCTTTGCACTCCTACTTGTCGATGGTTTTTCCTTCATCTGACTCCCTCTCCTGAGTTTCCCATAAAAACAACTGTTGTATTCTATTGCATTCATCTTGAGGTAATGAATCTATGGCCACGGTGGTTCGCTGCTTCAAGAAACCTTCTTGTTCTAGGGTTCTTTGTTTAGAATTTCGTAAGATTCATGATTTTCTTTTTCTGTTTTACTTTAGGTCTTTCGGTCGGTTCCTAGTTCCTTTTGATTGATCATGGTTTCTCTTTATTATGAGCTTTTGTGTTTGGTTGTAGTTTACTTCCTTCTCCTTTTCATTAGGGGTGGTCCATAGTTTGGTCTTCATTTGGCATTTGTTCCCTCTCTTCTAGTCTTGGAATTTATTCTAACTGAAGTTTTGCGCCTCATTATGTTGTTTCTTTGGTGGTTTTTTACCTCCTTTTCCTTTGCTTGCGACTTTCTGCAAGCTTTCTGATCTTGATTATATTCAGTTTCTTTTGTTTTCTGCTTTACGATGGGTAGTCTGTTATCAAGTGTCCATGTTCGTATGATTATGACATCTAAACGGAATTTGCTTAATTTTACGTTTGCACCTATTCCTGATAAAATTCTTCCAGTATAACTTGGTCTGACAGAGCTCTACTGGATCCATTTTGAGACAAATCCTTGGGTAGGAAGTATTTTTGTCTTGTAGTGGCTTCTGAAGCTTTGTAATGTGGGCTAGTTTGTTGCCTTTGGCCTTTAGTGATTCCTTTTCTTATATTGCTGAGGTTGGGGCTAGAGCTCTCCCGAGAAAGGGATTGAAGTGAAAGTCTTCTACTTGTAACAAAGTTCATCACCCAATGCCTCCTATAGAGGCCGTCTTCTTCAAACTAGTAGGGTTCTGCTTCGAATATTCTATCTTTGTCTTCGATGTTTTAAATTCCCGTGAAAATCCCTTTGGCTTAAGATGATGATCGATGCTACCTTTAGGTTTGGGAGATACTTGATCGATGTTTGTAAAGCCTTTTTAGTTGGCGATATTGTTATTAATTTACATATTATGGTGTAAGTATCTATATGTTCCTTGTGCTCTTGTATGCAGGTTATTAACCCTACTCTTGGAGTGATTTCTGTTTTGGGTTTGCAAGGTTCCTTTTGTTTTTTTCCCTTGTTCCCTGGTTTTTGTGTTGTTCCTCCTTTTCCTTTGTGCTGCTATTTTTGTTGGATTTAGCTCGATCTGTCTCCTTTTCCTTATTTCTGTTTTCTTCCTCTTTAGATCCTTTGACATTGTCCAATGTGATTTGCCTCTACTGCCAACATTTTTGTAATCGGGAGGGTTCTCCCTGCTTTTTGAGCATAGGGTGAGACTCTTAAATCTCATAAATCCTTTGCTTTTTCCATCTTCTGTTCTCACGTAACCCTACAAATTTACCAATTCCCTAAAATGCAAGTATAGTTATTTTAGCAACAAGCTTATAATTGCATTGTCATCTACAACTTCACCATATTTTATATTGAGTTCTATTTGCTTGTTATTTTGGTGGCAACCTATTACTATTTCTCCTTTTGAACCAACTCCATATGCATCACTTGAGAGAACAATACTATGTATTGTTGCAGTAACTAGAGCTAATCTACGTTTTTTGCAAACTGCAAAATTTAAACTTAATTATTAATAATTATCAGATTTCAAAATTTTAATTTAATTATGTTGGTAGAAATTTAACCTCCATAAAATGTTATAGAATATTCTTAATATTATACACATAAAAATTTGAGATTTATTTTTAAAGGGTTTTTTTTTCCTTTAAATTAAATTCATTAATTAAAACTAAGGTCATATGAACAAGTTTCATATGAATTGACTTATGGTTTTTTTTGCATATGATATTGATAAGCTATGGTATTGTAACAAAGTTTATTTACAAATTAATAATGTCCATGGTTAATAGTGTTCCATGTTTTTCATTTACATATTTCTAACTTATATATTATTTCTTTTTTTGGTAAGCTTGGTGGGATTAAATTTTCATCATGTCCAATATATCAACCAAGGGGAATTGAACCAATGACTTGACATCAAATAGTGCATTAACACAACACCAACCATGTAATTTATATGGTTGTGCTACTTGTACCAAGTTTAGTACAAGATATTTTATTAATTATTGCATATGTATTAATATTATTTTTATTAGTGAAATAATTGATAGCGAATCTCCATAATTAAAAGTGAAAGAAGTAATGCTAAAGTTAAATTGTATTTAAATAGTTAGAAAGAGAAATTTAGGTTCAATTCAAGATGGATGCTTTGTTTAAATAATTTGGAATGTTGGAGGATTAAAGAAATTGTATTTCATTGGGGTTATTCCATATGCATATTGAGTATGCTATTGAATAGTTTAGGGGATATCCAACATTTAGAAGTTTGACACTATATTTCTACAAAGGGCATGAAACATTGCAAGTGTTAATGGTGGCGATAATATTGGGTTGCAATTGACATACATCTTCATGGAGTAGTAGCTTGTAAAGTTTCAAAAATAGTTAGGGATGTTGGTATTGGAATTAATAAGTCTTACTTGTATCATTAATTTCTCACCATACTATAATATCCTATTCACTATATGTATTGGTTCTTGTGGTGTAGAAAAAATCTCAAGTGTGGAATGTTGTTGAAATATTCTAATTGTGAAAATAATTAAAAGATTTCCTATCTTATTCTAAAGCTTGAAATATTTATGTATAACAAAATTGCTTAAATAATATAATGATTTTTTGTTTTAATAAAAGAAAATATATTTACATTTCTATTATATTTTATCATAAAATTTAACATAAAATAATGTTTTTTAGGGTTTCATGCCATAACAATATTCTACGAGGTATAAAAATGTTTAAGAAATCTAATATAAATCACAATAGAAAGGTATTTTAGAAATTTAATATAGATTATTAGAAAATAACATAAATTTCAATAAAGAAATTCCAAACCTTTTAATTTTATTTCTTCCATCAAATTATATATGTATTGGTTTTTATAAATTTATTTTAAAATATGATTTTAAAATTGTTTTTTTATTTTCTAAAAGAAGAGTTTAATAAATGTAAAAAAAAGTTAATCACATAAAACATAAGATATTTAATAATAGTAAAAGTCTATTTACTTAACAATTATATATAAATTATTTTAAATATCATAATTTTTCTTGAATAATAAGTTGATCTACATAGTTAATAATAATTATTTTAATTGTTACTGATTTAATACATTTAAAAAAAATAAATAATATTTCTTTTAAAATAATAGTTACCAATCATTTTAAATATTTCAATTTGATTTCTTAATTAATCATTATAAATGTAGCTTTCTAGCTTTTTGGAAAAGATAAAGAGCTTATGGATCCATTTCTGAAGAGTAATATATAATCTTCTCAAAATAGAGGGGTGATATAGAGATTAAGAATTATTTTAATTCTTTCTCATTATCTTCTTCTTTTAAATACCATGAGGATAAATAATACATTTTTTTTAAACAATGAATTAACCATTAAAATTTAATATTTTCTATTTTTCTTTAAATAAATATATAATTTCATTTAAAAAAATTAATTATTTTAATATATTTTATAATATTATAATATTTTTATATGACTATTCAAAATAAATTTATTTAATACATATCTAATTATAAATATTTATATTTATATAATTATATTGTAATTAAAATAGCAAATTTTAGAAAATATTATTTAATATTTAATACATTTAAATAAAATATTTATTTTTAAATATATAATTTATTTTGATATGTAAAAATATATAAGGGATGTTTAAAATATTATATTATAAAATATAGTTAATCTTTTAACCACATCTCTAGTAGAATTGTAGGCATTACAAATCTTCTAATTAAAGGACAAAAAATATGACAAACTCTTTAGTTAGGTACATCACATGTCATTGAAATTTATATCCATTTACAATGTCTTATACTTTCATCTAGAATTAGAATTATAAGGTAATTGATTAGAAAGTTAGGAGAATAGTTTTAACCGAAGCGTCCATTACTTATTACTTGAAATCTAAATTATCACTCTAGCTTGAAAATAAATTGCATAGTCGGGTTCTTCTTATTATAAGGGTCCCCGAAATGACCATATAATATTCCATACCATAATTCATACATTAGAATTCATAATATAAATAATTATATTATTATATGGGTTTTTTTATCTATATATTGTTTCATGCACAAACCTTGGGCACAATAAAAACCTTCTAACCACCCTCCAATTGTACTTAAGATGCCCAACAAAATTGTCCAATCTATACATTCATCCACTTGGCGAAACATCAACATGAGAACAACATTCAACATACCTAAACTAGTAGCCTTCTTCTACCTCTTTAAGTTTTATCCTATGCAAACATCTGAAGTTTTTCGTGGCTCTAGTTAGGGCTTCTGACGATACACGTCAGCCCTAATTTCCACCCTAAAAACTTCACAAACGCTTCTCCACAGAATCCTCCATTTTGCATTGTTAGTTGGTCTCTTTTATAATGTTGTTCCAGCTCATTAAGGCCACAGACAAGCCCTAAACTAGGGCTCGACCCATCCAATAATTTTCCAAAAAGGAAATAACAGTGCTAAACAAGAAAAATATACATATGATACAGAAAAATTCAGACAAAAATTAAACGCCCATAAAATTGCACCAGAATTGTGCCAAACTGAGCCATTTTATTATCAAAGGATATTTCAATGCATGGAATGTGTGCAACTGGCTTGTCAAACAAGCTAGACAATCCCAAGTGAGAAAATTGTTGCTTGAATGCCAAGGAAAGACTTCTCCTCAATGTTCTACGTTGGCCCTAGAAATTATGCAACTGTTGGTTGGAAGAAACCCCTATTTGAGTCTCCAAAACTGCTCAAAAAATTCAGCCAAATTAATTTGGAGCTCTCCACCAAAAACCCAAAAAAACCCAAAAAGGGTTTGGCCTATATCAAAGCCAAAGTAGAACCCATTTAATGGTGAAAATTTCCTAGCTAACTAGAAATCTGCCTCGTTATAAGAATTAGGATTTTAGGCCTGAATATCACCCAAAAAAATCTGCAAAATTAGCTAGAGACTCCTCTCAATAAACTCACAAGCACTCATAAATGTTTGATTGGATTTTGACCTTCCAAAATTGATCCCCAAAAGCCCTACACTTTCTAATAGTTGTTGAAGCATGTTGTTTGTCAAACCACCTGAAAAATCCTCTCCAGACACTCCTGAAATGTAGCAATTAACTCCACCAATACTTCCCTTATTTCTCCTGGCAAGCAATAGCCCCAATGGTTGAACTTTATCTCCCACGTATGCCTAGTTTCTCTCTTCTGCACTGGCCACAAAGTCTGCAAAATCACTCCTAAATATTGTTTCCATTTCGAACCCTTAAACTCAACTAATAGCCAACAAGTCTATTGAGCCTTCTTCTCCTAATTTTTCCCAGCAATAGCCCTCCGAAAGAAGCAATAACCCTCCAAAAGAATGTTGTAATAGCCACACTAGATCCACTACTGCATCCTCTGGAAATATGCACTAATAGGGGGAACTAAATACAAATGCTAGAAATCTCTCTACAAATCTCCTCTGGATGATAATGGATGAACCTCTCTAGGGTGGCACTCGAAATCCCCCGAAGAAAGGGTGAGTTCTCCACTTGGAAAACTCTTGCTAAACAGCTCGAGCAACAAAATCAAATTTGATAAGCCAAGAATGCCAAATGAAGTGCATTGTCTTCCTTTTATAACTTTTGTGGAGCCTTTTTTCCCGCCTTTTCTTCCCTCTCATGCACTTCAAATCATTGTCTTAGGTAGTGCATATTTATTATGTGGGTGGTCCCCACATATCATTAACAAAATAAAATAAAATAAAATTAACTTGCCTCTAACTCGTAAAAGTCTTCTGTCAAAAATAAAATGGGCCCCATCTTCACTAAAATTGGCCCCCAAAATGTAGAAATAAACCTAGTTCCAAAATAATTTAGGAAAGGACATTATAGTCCTCCCTGCCAAAAATTACTTTTCCTCAAGCAATACCTGAACAAGTGCCCTCTTTGAATATTGATCACCACTTTAACCACCAATAATACCAGGGTCCCAAATGTACCATTGAGTCATCCCCAATCTCGGCATTGTCTCGACATGAAAGAATCCCTCGATACCAGGATCTCAAGCCATCCTAATCAATGTGAAACATACCTTGCTCCACTTGCTATCCAAATAGATAATGTACCGAAAGTCCTCTGCATACTAGAAATAAATAGAGCATCATGGTAATGTAGGACTTTACCCAACCCCCCATGAAATTTCCCTTCTGAGTAGTCCATCTCATGCACTACAAGCGTAAACTCCAATCTAATCCTGTTGGGATTGAACCCCCATCTACCTGGGCCTCCCCTGATCTCCTCTTTTCAATCACCCTGTCACATTGATGTAGTTCCCCACACCATCAATGAATCACTAAAATGAAATAGAAGATATGGATGACCCTCCCCTGTAGAAACTAGCTCTATGGGTAGTTGAACTACTCAGCCTTGTTATACTAGAATCCCCTACCCGCCATAGAAGGAACCTATCCTACTGACATCTGTCGCTCTGGTCATGACTGACTACCTAGCATCCTTGTACCAGAGCCTCTTCTCCCATAAATCTCGGTCATAATCTATGCGTTGATCTAGGCTAGGCCAATCTTGCCAAAGCAACTCAATAGTGCCAGTGCCTATCAGTCCATGGCTAGCCCCAATCTTGCCTAACAATCTACCTCATCCTATGGTGAGGGATTTGGTGATGCCTGTTGGGTTGTGTTATATTCTTTCCACATAGTTAACAGGGTGTTTGAGGGGTACCCGTAACCCCACTTTATGGGGTTCGGGCAGCGCCCTGGAAAATTTTGGTTTTGGACCCTATGTTAGGTTGGGCGAACCCACCTATGGTTTTGTGCATGATTTTCGCACATGTTTTTTGGACGCAATGGTTTTTGGTCCATGGTTTTGGACGCGATGGTTTTCGGTCCATGGTATTTGATGCTTTGGCATGTATAAATATGTATTGTAACATTGAAAGGAATATAATGAAAAATCAAGCTGGTAGTCCTGGTTTTGGGATCCAGTGGGAAATCTCTGTGTATACATGTTTTATGTGTTATGCTCTCGCATTTTTATTTTTCCTGTGATTTAGAATTTGTATGCAGGTAATTTTTGTACGGGGTTAAAACCTACAATCCCCCATGTGTCCACCTGTGAATGAATCAGTTTGCCTATTATCCTGACCATGCTCACTGAGTATTGGAGTATCCCACCAATCCACTAGATGCCATAACCATATTGGAGGTCCACAACCCCCAATCCTCTTTGGATGTTGCTGTTATATGTTGCTAGCCATTAGGACCCCTCTATGCCCTATCTCTGCATCCTATAGGCATCCAATAGGTAGGCACTTAGCATCTAGAACCTGTGTTGTGAATATCCAGTTGCTCTATGCCTACCAAATCACACAACAATATCTACTATCCCACCTGCTGATGATGTGTCCGGGTATTTTTGGAAGCCTAGGCATCGTCCTACCAACAAATTCCCTTGCACTTCATGCTCACCTAACGCCTTGAATTTTCCAACTGAAAAAGAACCATGTAACTCCCTCTCAGTTACCTCCCCAAGTGTGAGCCTAGGGGTAGAACATATGCTACCTCAACATTCAACCATGCCAACCTTAAGCATGTAATTTTCAACTTGTGCACCTACCAAGTGTCTCAAATGAAGAGTCTCCTCTCGGCCCATGACACATGGTGTCTCATCCAACTACCTAAGGTGAGTCTCCCATACCCTGCTTCTTGAATGGAGAGTTTCAAAAGGAAACAACCAAACCCTTTGCGACTGTAAGAAACACTGGAGGATGATGGGTGGGTATGTCCCAAAGAGTATGATCAAGAGTCTGTTAGAATGCTCAAGAGTAATCCTATGAACGACCCTCTTTTTGCCTCAGATTTGTTGATAAACCCCTCGAGGCCATGCTTCCACTAAATATGGTGTCCCTAGATTCTCAACAATGTCCTCATTGATCCTAGGTGAGTTGCGTCCAATGCTACACCTATTATCCTTGTCTATAAGTCATCTTGGAGGCAACACTCCAAGAGCCCACTACGCCACATCATGTGTCACTGCATACCACCAAGTACTAATGCACTCCTTGACATGCCACTATACACCACAACTTGTCCATGTACACCACAAGATACCCTCAGCTACGACTATACCATCATGCACCATCAGGTGTCCTCCCTGTGTCATTTTTCTATTACTCCTCGCATGTCCTGAATGTGATGCGAGTCACTCCTCCTACCCCACAGCGTAAACTGACATGTCGTGGTATACCATCATGCATCTCCATGCTCCTCTACAGGCCACTTCTCCTCTCTGCATAGCCCTGCACACCACTGGGTGCTATGGCCTAGAATTGGGCCTGTATGCATCAAGCCACATCCCTCTATATAACACTGAACACTACGACCTAACTTTGTACAACCTTGGGTACCACTGCCTACTGTCATACCACCCTATAACATATGGTATCCCACATGTGCCAAAGTTTCTTCCACTCTACTATTGACCCCACCATGACACCCGTCATGTCTCCTCATCCATCCTGGTAGACTTGAGCACCCTAACACCACTCCCACTAGAGGGCATATCTCTATTGTGTTGATCCTTTGTGACCCATGAGTCCTAAACCTCAATGGGAGAACATCGTCTCAATATAATATCTCATATGGTGGCCTACCCATGCCACCTCCTCCAACCAACTCTTGTTGGAGAATGTTAATCATCTTGTGCCCCCATGTGCAACCAACATGCCAAAACAACCAATGGAGTATGCTCACAAACCACCTGGCGACTAGCACCGTCTGGAACTCCCCTCAGGAATGCATGTGCTCAGGGACTAGGCTAACTACCTCATCAATTCCATATCCATCCCGCATGTCGAATATTAGATAGGAAGCCCCTCCTAGATCCCAACACCAAGCTAGGTCTACAGTACCCTTGATGTCTGAGAGCTCCCACTTTGCTTCACTCCAAACTACGACCATCTCCATCAGTCTAGTCCACTCCACCAGGTACCAACTTAGAATCTCTCGCCATCCAACCCCAAGAGAGGGATCGAATGCACAAACTCCAACACAGTGAACAAGCTCTCCATCTTTCTAGTATTGCACCTTGTGCAGCTCATGTCACCTCGACTCACCATCTTGGTCAACACATAAAATTTGTTGGGGGGTATCTGCATCTCTCTCTTTGTGGTGCAAATATAGTCTAGCAATGTTGCAAACCCCATCTATATAAGCCCAGAGAAAGCTACTATCTGGAAGTACTGCAAATTTGTTGACGGTCCATGCATCTATCTTCTCTAAGTTAGTGGTTGGCCCCAAAGAAGACTGCTCATCTTCCTCCACCATTGGCTCAACATGAGTCACACACTACCCCTCGATGACTAGCTCGTGCCCCTCCATGACTATCTCTCTCCCCTCTATGTTCTCTGCATGTTTTTGTAGGTGATTTTCATCTTGCAACTCTGTCGTAGATCTAGGTGCCTCTATACCTATCATCTCCTCATCAAGGGTGGTGACCTCTCTCGACACCTCATCATCTTGTCATGTGTTTTTATCACCTAAAAAATTATTCATGACCCTAGATACCTCATCAATGGATACCTCAACAACGGATGTCACCTCTTCAATAGTGGAAATCTATGTGTCTCCTATCACATCGTCAATGGATGTTCTATGGGTGTATGCTCTACTCTCTCTCCCAAGATTTCAACTAGTGCTATCAAAGAGGTCTCCAACAATGGTGACTCATGTTCCACACTAGGTATACCAAGGTGCTCCCACACTCCTCCATGTCCTCTGCCTCATGCTCAATCTCATCCTCAGGCCTTTCATATCTAAAGCCAAGTCTCCACCAGTAGAAGTGCCTCCTAGTCTCACCCTCTAATTGTTCCTATCATCTTTGCTCCTTCCAAGGAGATCTGGTGTCCTAAGTCTGTCGATTTACCCCACACAGTGTAGATGGTTTCACCTCCATGGTCTATGTACCTTTAGTGTCTTTTCTGTAAAGATGGGGATGGGTTTGGTATGTCACCCTCCTCAACTAGGTCAACCTCTCATTTTCCCAATGGATTGCACCCCATAATTTCTGTACATTGAAATTCTCTTGAACCATGAGTTTGTCTATAGTTTCACCCATTACTATGCCTACATACCTGAATCTTCCATGATCTTACTGTTTACCCACAGTTCGTCAAAGATCATGCTCTAATACGACTGTAATGCTACAAAAAGGAAATAATAGTGCTAAACAAGAAAAATACACATATGACATAGAAAAATTCAGACAAGAAATAAACACGCACAAACTTGCACGAGAACTGTGCCAAACTGAGCCATTTTATTATTAAAGGATAGTAAAATGAATGGAATGTGTGCACTTAGCTTGCCAAAGCAAGCTAGACAATCCCAGGTGAGAAAAATGTTGCCCAAATGCCAAGGAAAGACTTCTCCTCAATGTTCTATGCTAGCCCTAGAAATTTTGCAATTGTTGGCTTGAAGAAACCCTTGTTTGAGCCTCCAAAATTGATCAGAAAATTCCACCAAATTAATTAGGAGATCTCCACCACAAACCCAGAAAAAAAGCAAAAAAATTTGGCCTATCTCCAAGCCAAACTTGAACCCACAAAATGGTGCAAATTCCCCAGCTAACTAGAAATTCACCCTGTTATAAGAATTAGGATTTGAGGCCTGAATATTGCCTGCAAAAATATGCAAAATTAGTCAAAGACTATCAATAAACTCTCAAAAACCTAGAAAGGTTTGACCGGATTTTGACCTTCCAAAATCGAACCCCAAAATCCCTACACTTTCTAATAGTTGTTGAAGCACGTTGTTTGTCAAACCACCAACAAAATCCTCCCTAGACACTCCTTAAATGTAGCAATCAACTCCACCAATACTTCCCTTATTTCTCCCAACAAGCAATAGCCACAATGGTTGAAACTTTATCTCCCACGAATGCCCAATTTCTCTCTTCTACACTAGCCACAGAGACTGCAAAATCACTCATGAATATTGTTGCCACTTCTCATTGTCAAACTCAACCAATAGACAACAAATCTATTTACCCTTCTTCTCCTAATTTCTCTCGGCAATTTCCCTTCAGAAGAATGTTGCAATGGCCACACTAGATCCACTACTACATCCTCCAAAAATATGCACTGCTAGGGTGATCTGAAAACAAATGCTGGAAATATCTCTACAAATCTCCTCTAGATGATAATGGATAAACCTCTCTAGGAAGGGTGAGTTCTCCGCGTGGAAAACTCTTGCTAAACAACAATTGACATGGCTAAACAACTCGAGCAATAGAATCAAATTTGATAAGCCAAGAATGCCAAATGAAGTGCGTTGTCTTCCTTTTATAACTTTTGTGGAGCCTTTCTTCTCGCCTTTTTTCTCGCTCTCATGCATTTAAAATCATTGGATTAGGTAGTGTGTATTTCTTATGTGGGTGGTCCCCACATATCATTAATAAAACAAAACAAAATAAAATTAACTTGTCTCTAACTCCTAAAAGTCTTCTATCAAAAATCAAATGGGCCCCATCTTCACCAAAATTGGCCCCCAAAATGTAGAAATAAATCTTGTTCCAAAATAATTTAGGAAGGGACATTACATTCCTGTACCAACACAAAAAAACTCAATGTGTTTAACTAGCACAAAACATTGCCCAGAATGGTCCTCTTTTGTGCTATCTAGTCTTATCAAACTCAACCTAAACAGGCACAAGAAAAACAAACCATAACCAGTCCTCTTTTCCACTTTTCTAGGCTCCTTATGGCTGCGACTATTTCAGAGGACTTCTACTTGATGTTTTGCACCTGGATGATGGTAGATTGAATGGCTAGGCTCCTCTATTTATACATGTTTCTAGGTACGACCTCCACCTAAGGACACCTATATCAAGTAAGGTCAACCTGATCTTATTGCTATTTTAGCCCACACATACAAATAAAAAAATCTCTTGCTCATTCGATCAACTCCATTAAGGGTGCCACACATGTAACCATCATCAAACCTCCAAAATACAACTTGGTTTCGCGCCCACAACTTTGGGTGCAAAACCCACTGCTTGGGGACTTAGCCCATAGGGAGTTTTTATGGTTCCAACTCACACAAACCCAGTACCGAGGGTTGTGAAGTACCTCCCAAGCTTGGAATCTCAACACTCCCTATTAGCGAGGGAGGTATTTCCACCACTAGGAGGTATCTCGTAATCATCATCACTACTATCCCAACTCCCAGTGCTCACCACTCCAACATACCCTGAAGAATGACCTATGCTTGTCTCAGTGGTGTCTCTGCCATGAGAAGCCTACTGCTTCTTCTCTTGAAATGCTTTCAAGTCATCCCACAGTTCCTTCTTTCTAGTTGTAGAAGCACCCTTACTCCCCATTGACAATGAGCTCTTCTTGGGTTGCACATTCTCCCTCTCAACCTACATACTCCCACTAGAACTTGGCTCCCTCTAAGCCTTAGGAAGCTGCACCTGCTTGTGCCTCGCATGATCTATAAGCTTGCTCGTAAGTTGATATAAACCATGCTCCCTAACTTGGATGGCCATTCTAGTAGAGTTAGAGCCTTTGGACCTAAGCTTTTCTTTCCCATCCTAGAAAATCACGTCAAACCCCTTCTACTCGATCACTAAGACATACAATACATTATATCTGAGCTCTGGTACAAACAATACATCCTGAATTTGCATCATCTGTCCTAACTCCATCTTGAATGGAACGATCCCTGATCTTCTGATCTCAGATCTCCTTCTGACTCTTGTATCCCACCATCACATGCAACTTATTCCCTCTTAGTTAGAGTCTCGAACACATTATGAAAACTTGTCATATGCTTCGATGCACCACTGTCCACATACCATGTAGTCTTGTCGATGGCACCCTCGAATAAATGAGATACTAGAGAAAAATCTTCACTCCCCAATCTTCTTAAGAGGTCATATAGCTCAGAAGAAGTGGAAATATGTGCTACCTCCTTCCCCTTCTTCTCATTATCTCCCTTCTTCAGACACTTCGTTGAATAATGGCCATACTCACCACAACTAAAACACTTCAACTTACTCAAGTCGTTCCTCAACTTGCCCTTCAGACTCCCTGCAAGTGCCATGCTATCATCTAAAGTCTTATTCTTCATATTAAGGTACTCATCTCGTAATTCCTCCTAAATGAAGTCATCACATAACCTGTTCCAGTCTAGCAACGATCCCTTTGATGAAGGGCTTCCATTCCTTGGTGAACCCTTTCACCTGAGACAATCTCATTAGATACGGCGCCAATGCTTCCCTATCCAACATCTTAGTGCTCTTCAACTTATCCTTCAATACTAGTAGGAAATTCTCCTTCTTGTTCTAAAGCATATCCTGTAGATATTTCTACATCTCATGGGCACTGCTCTTCCCCGACAGATGAGGTATCAAATGATCCTTGACACCATCTTACATGATCACCTTGGACTTTATATCCAAATCTTCGTACGCTTCAGACTCCTTAGGGTTAGTCAGTTTCTTGATCTCCTTGTCAGCAAAGACATACATCTTGTTGACCATCAAGACAAACTTGACCCTTTCCTTCCATGGACTATAGTTCGAAGGCCCATCCAACCTGTCCTCATGTCCCGGACCAATTGACAACTTTGCTATTGCTAGTAGTCCTTCAACAACAATGAAACCAACTCCCTCTTGAGTTGTACGTGTTGTGCAATATCTAATTCACTAGGCCTTCAAAATAGCTCTGCTACCATGTTGAATTTCTATGGAACTCGAGAATTTAATTTGGATCTTAGAATCTCAAACACAAACACACCAAAATGCCACAACAATAAAACTTTGCACATTGAAAAACAATAGCAGTGAATCAACACATACCCAAGAAAGAAATTTTCAACCCAACTTTCATATATTAACAATCTTTAATACAACAATCTAGGCCTCCCATACGAGGGATAATAGCCCTTGATACAATACAACTAAGGCTAGGATATCAACAAAAACTATTATTGATCCCTTACAAGTAAACTAACCTACTTGTTGATGTAGTGTGCTTCTCAAATCCTTTCCGTCCACGTAGCACCCTCAACACTTCTAGAAGGTCCTCTTGCCTCCCAATCTGTAGCACCTCAATCTACCTTTATTAGTCAACACAACTCCTTCAGGTCATTGAACATAGGCCAAAACAACTTTGCCCTCTAACTGCCACTTTGTCCTTCAAGGTTTTGCAGGGTCTTATCTTTGCTACCCACTTTTGTCACACTGTTGCTTCAAGGTGATAGCCTAGGGCTATTGGGGTTGCCCACTTTACACTGAAGGTGTCCTTATCAACATAGTGAACTAGGGTTGATTCACTAGCCCTCTTGGCTTCCCTTTTCTCCTTCAAAGTTAAGCTCCTTAGGCTCCAATAATTCTTCCTCTCTTATTAGTGTTGTAGTCCTTCACAAAGAATAAACTTAGGGCACAATAGATACCTTCTAACAACCATCCAATTGTACTTAAGATGCCCAAAAAAATTGTCTAATCTAGACACTCATCTACTTAGTAAAACATCAACATGAGAACAACATTCAACATACCTTTACTAGCAGTATTCTTTTGCCTCTTTAGTTGTCAACCCTGTGCAAACATCTGAAGTTTTTCATAGCTCTAGTTAGAGCTTCTCATAGTCCATGTCAACCCTAATTTCTTCCCTCAAAACTTCGAAAATCCTTCTCCACAAACTCCTCCTTTATGTGTTATCATTTGGTCTTTTTTATAATGTTATTCCAACTCCTTAAGACCACAAACCAACCTAAACTAGGGATTAGTCCCTCTTGTACCAACACAGAAAATCTTCCACACTTCCTCCTCATACCAAACTTAGCGTAAATAGTTACAAGAAAAACAAACCAAAACCAGTCCTCATTTCCACTTCACTAGGCTCCTTATGGTTGCGACTATTTCAAAGGTCTTCTCCTTAAGGTTTTGCACTTGGATGATGGTAGATCTAATGACTAGGCTCGTCTATTTATATGTATTTTAGGTGCAAAGACCTCCACTAGAAGAAACCTCTATCAAGTAAGGTCGACTTGATCTTAATGTTATTTGAACCCACACATACAAATAAAATAAAAAATCTTGCTCTTTAGATCAACTCTTTCATGGCGGCATTAGTAGCCCTTGCTCCATTAAGGGTGCCACACATGTAACCATGGTCAAACCTTCAAAATACAACTTGGTTTTGTGCCTATAACTTTGGGTGCAAAACCCACTACTTGGGTACTTAGCCCAACCCACTACTTGGGTACTTAGCCCACAAGGAGCTTTTATGGTGCCAACTCACACAAGCCCAAAGCTAAGGGTTGTGAAGTATCTCTCAAGCTAGAAAACTGAGTAAAAGGCCCCAACAATGCATTGGGCTTAGAAAGATAAAATTTAGAGCTTAAATGAATATGGACCATAGTGAACTTTGAGGGGCCAAATATGTTATACTAAAGAGGGGGTGGAATCTAGTTTTAAATCAAAATATTTATGCAAAAGAAGGAATAAGTATAGCATATGTAATGCATGGTTGTCTCCCTATTTAACAAGGGCAGAAAAAGGACAATTCCCTTAATGAACTTTAAAGAAGACTGCAATATTGTCAAGTTAGGGAGGGGGCAAGACCATTTAGAATCAGATTTTGAATAAATGATTTACACAAAGGAGTAGATTTAATGTATATAATTGGGAAGATCCATAACTAACAAAGCTTACAAACAAGTTCCTTGGTGATCATTAAGGAGAAAGCAAGACTATCAAGTACAGAAAGAGGGCAACACTATGTGGAATCAAAGTTTCCATAAATAATTTACATAAAATCAAGAGTTGAATTAATGCATGCAATACATTGTCACTTTCATAATTAACAAAGCCCGCAAAGCAAGAAATCCCCATGTTCTTGGATAAGTGCCTGTCTTTATAGAATAAGTAGCTTAATAATTATTCGAAAGCATTGTGTATAGTTTATTTAGTTTCATCTGTATTTCTTCATTAAACTCTTAATCGGGAAAAACCAACAGCATAACATTATCATTTACAAAATATCATTTTATTATCATAACATTATCTCGATAATCCTTGTTAGGAAACTAGATGGGAACGTAGTATATACCTAACATTATCATGGCCATGGTTAAGAACAAATGTTAGTTTTCCATCGTAAATTTGGTAGAGAAGCAGCCATGGGAAGTTTCTCGATGATCCTTCTTAGGAAACTACAGGGGAATGTATGGAATTCCAGCTTGGTTTTGATCCGCATAAAATTTGTCAAGGGTATGCCACCTTTTATTTTCAAGCGAAATGCAATAATCTGAAAACAATTTTCTGTCAAATGTCTCGCAATTAAGAATTTGTCAAATATACAATTTTATATTTATTTTTTTCAATAATTAATAGTACGTATATGCAGTGTAGCCAGTTGCTAAAGTTTCTTTCTTGATTGTGTAGAAGCATAAATAATAAAATAAATCACCTATCCAAAACCTGTCCAATTCCAAAAAGAAATATCGAATGTCGGCTCCCGGAAACCGATTAAATAGACCCCGAGTTTAGGTTTGTTACACTATAAAAAATGAACCAAACGTTCACAGACGTGGATATAAAAACTCAGGCTTTCTTTCCTAACATATCTTCTGTGCAGTCCGT
>APFE031445663.1:37789-86829 GCA_000404065.3 Pinus taeda
CAATTCCAGGGTAACCACAAACCAAGCTTAGCCTAGTAGCTAGTGCTACTAGGACGAGAGAGGGCTCTCTCCGTAAGGATCTCAGTCAAGATGACTGGATCAGGTAAAGGATTTTAGGCTAGGTATAGTAGCTCAAAAGGTTTTGATTGAATTTATTGGTGCTTTGCTGGATCAGATGGAGCTGGGCAGTTTAGATCTAGGAAATTAGGTCAGAAATGCAGGGTGTTCCATGGGGCAAGGTAGGCATAGGCTTTAGCACTTCAGGCTTAATGGTGGGAGGTGTTTAATACTAATGAGGAGCTAGGGAGGAAACGTGACAATCATGGATCCCTCTCAAATAGTAGAAAACATGAAATATTGAATGATTTTCCAAAGCGAAGCACTGTTACAATGGATTCTACCTATCAAACTTGATAACATTCAATAAGAAGCAATGAAATGAATGATGGCATACATAAAAAATGTAAAAAAATGATTACAAAAGAATAATATGTGCTAAAACTCCATACCACAGGGATCCCATAAAAATAGTTGCAAATCCTATTAATATCCTTGCCAAACTGCTTACAATGATGTACAATCAAGCTTTGAGCATCCAAGTGAGTCCAGCCTCAACAAATGTCTAAGAAAATACATAATATAGGCATCAAAACAACCCATCCTAGCCTCAGGGGTCGAATCCATGAGAGGAGGAGCAGTTGCACAACAAATTGAACTGAAAGCTAAAGACTAGGGAGGTCAAACTGACTCATCCCTAAGATGATGCAAACTACTTCATTACATGCCACCTAAGCCATTTATCTTATGTATCTACACTAGGTAACCAAAATATACATTAATTACATCATGATTTTACATTTCATGAGTGAAAAGATCAAAATCCCATAGGTGAAAAGTAAATTCTAGAAGAAACAGTGAAAAAGCAGGCAATTTGTCAAGTGTGCAGCGCCAATCTCAAACTCGCAGCGCCTGAAGGGAGTGTGCAACGCCAACTTCCAACTGATTTTTTATTGCCTTCCTGACCTCCAAATCTATCTCATGATAGTTTATTGGAAAGCTTGTGCTATCTAGTTTCCACAACTGCCCTTGGTTTCCAATTTGATTGATTTGACCCTCCAAAATTGCAATCTCCCAAGACTGCTCAAACACGCAGAATGAGGCTGCCAAAATGCAGAGTGATGTTGCAGTCAACTTTTGAAGGTCTTCCTCAACTCCAAATTGAGCTCATGATACCTCATTGGAAATATTTTTATGTCTAGTTACCATTTGACTCATCAAGCAAGTCATTTGGTCACCCCAGCTAGGAGAAATCTTTATTTTCCCAAAGTCACTCCAGAAGTGCAGCAACTCTCCTGAGGCAAATAATGTTTTTGACATTTCTCCCAAACCATGATACATGTGTAAAACATTAAGGAGGTTTCACTTATTGTGTCTATGATGGACACAAACCTCTCTCACTTTTATCAAATTCATATTTTCTTGCTCAGAAACATCATTTGAATAAAACCTATCCTGATGTGTGGAACAAGGGATTTCTAGAAATGAAGGGAAATGAAGGGGATGACGGGCTTCTAATTTCTTGAGAAAAAATTGGGAAGTAGGGAGGGATGTTAGGAAGTAGGGGAAAGTGGAATTTCAAAGATTGAGTTAGGGGAAGGGGTCTAAATGGGCAAAACACAGGCCTAACCTAAAAAAAAGTGTTAAATTGTAGCAGTAGGCTAGGGTTTATAGGAAAATGATGAATTTTAGGGATATAAGTGATGGGAAGTGTTTAAGAAGGTTTATTAAGGATAGGGGAAGGTGTATGAACATCAAGATATAGTTTTTGTTGATGATTTGACCATCCAAGAAAAATTACCTTCAAAACCCTAGGAGAGGGAAATGAGCCTTACCTAAGCACAAATGAAGCACAAACAAGGTGTAAAATGACCCATTAGAACCTGAAATAATGATGACAACTCTTTGAATGATGGCACACTCAGCCGAATGGTGACATGGACCAGTACTTGGAAAACTTTGGAAGAAGTGAAAACAATACTAGACCTAATACCTAGTGACCAAAATTTACTTGAAGACTCACTGAAATGACAAAATTTTGATTTCGACACCACAAGACCACTTTATAAGAGCATATTTGATCATTGGTGGAAGACTGCAAAGACTGACACTAACATTGGCCTTATTGGGGATGGCAGCTCCTTGGAGGTGTCAAGAACACCATAGACCAAGTGCTTAAACATGTGGGCCAATACAGTCAAAAACACAAACTAAAATGCACGACTGAAAACTGATGACTTGATGACACAAACTAACTCTAAAATTGACTTGAAATTGACTAAAAAAGTGACTCAAGACTTACTTCATTGAAACAAGTACTTACAAAACTTATTAATGGCAGCAGACCATTGAGATTTGAGGGCTTCAAATACTGATGACAACCACCTGCCTACTGAAGAAATATGTACAACCATGTGAAGTGAACCTTCCAATGTAACCAATCCAGCTGATGACTACTCACTAAAATTTCGTTCTCCCTTTCCCTGAGCAAGCAAAACAATGTACATGTAGGCAACTCATAATAAAAACTGAAACCAAGGCTTATGCTAACAAACCAGACAACATTCATCTTCTTCAATGCTTGCAAAATAATGGCGAAGGGATCTTGAAAATCCTAAAGCACTAGCTTGTCTTGAGATCCAGCAACAAAAATACAAGTACTTCCTTCATTCTGATCTGGAAGAATAGTTGGTTATTGATTGATAGGAAGGCATAGAGAGGTATAAGCTTCTTCTATCTGAGTGTTAGTTGTAAATTCCTCGGGCATGAGAAATTCTGACTCGATTTCTGGCATATTGTCTCTCTCAGGCTCATACCCCTTAATTTCATAGTCTAAGTCAATATTAAATAGAAAACATTCGTCAAGATTATCAAACATGACAACCCTATCATTTTCATGAAAGAAAACAATATCTATTTGCTGATCTACAAATCTAATTTCAAGAATTTTCTCATTTTAAAAAGCGGAAGACACTTCACTAACACCTTCTTGACGATGTGAACACTGCAAACCTACATTAGCTTGGGCTATAACATGATCTTTCAGGAGTTGATCTATGTCATCTTCAGATAGAGGACATAATACTTTTTGTTTTCTTTTGCTAAAACAATAATTGTATTCTTTCCCTCCTAAAGTCTGACAAGGATGTTGAATATATTCATTAATTTCAAGCAAAGGAGTATATAAATTTTCCTCAGGCTGTTGATTCATTTCATGTGATTCCTGTTGACTATCAAGATGAAAAATTCCTTCATCGTCAAGCAAGGAAGAAGCTACTGTATGTTGACTATGATCTTGTGTAACGAAGTGACTAGCTTTTTGATATTGTTGTTGAAGGGAAAAATCAAATAAGGCTTCAATGATATTTTCATCATCACGATCTGAATCTAGATCTGAAATAGCCAACTTGACTTTATCACAATCTGAAATTGGAATTTGATTTTCCTGCATATTGTCTTCTGCTATGAGCATATCTGAAATAAGACATTGTCTTCCATCATTTTCCATTGTACTAAGATCTTGAACTTGCTACAAATTTTCCTGAGCATCTTGATAAGTATCCTCCAAGCTCTCTTTATGCCGCTGAAATGGATTTTCATACAGGGCTTCCATGATCTCATCGTCCATGAAGTCATCATCTTCATAAAATTTCTCAAGATTTTAAATAAAACTATAAACATGTTGACAACATTTCTTAACTAATATTAAGGATGGACAAGATTCTTTATACCTTTCAAAGAACATGGTATAAAATCCTTTAAACAGTAAATACAAGCAGGTGGAAAAATTTCATACCAAGATCGAGCTTCACCTTCCAGAGTGGCCATGAATATCTTCATCAAGTAGTCTGCAGGAAAATCAACCTTCAAATTGTGAGTATGCATGTGAAATCTAACCACATGTAAAGCAGCATCATTCCTATCATCATCTTTAAACAAAGGAAAATTCCTTTGCCAATCTACCTTAGGAATTTTATTTGGGAAACCTAGAATGTGATATCGGCTCATGGGAGCATACCTTCAAGCCAACGAATCCATTTTGATAACAATGAGCTCACCAAGAAATCATTCAGCCTATTGGTTCCTGAAGAGTGGAGTTGCCATAAAAATTATGAACCTTGGGATTTTCCAAGACTAGAGTCACCAGGGGAATGATTTCAGCCTTTGCATGCATCTGACTGTTGTTCACCATCAACTATCAGATCTGAACTTGATACATTTTGCTAAGGAACATAAAACTATGTTCCCCAGTTGGGTCGCCACTATGTTATTACCTAGATTGACCTTAGGCTGAAGGGAGGCAATTCCAGGGTAACCACAAACCAAGCTTAGCCTAGTAGATAGCCCTACTAGGCCAGGAGAGGGCTCTCTCCATAAGGATCTTATTCAAGATGACTGGATAAGGTAAAGGGCTTTAGGCTAGGTATAGTAGCTTGAAAGGTTTTGATTGAATTTATTGGTGTTTTGCTGGATCAAACGGAGCTGGGCAGTTTAGGTCTAGGAAATTAGGTCAGAAATGCAAGGTGTTCTATGGGGCAAGGTAGGCATAGGCTTTAGCACTTCAGGCTTAATGGTGTGAGGTGTTTAATACTAATGAGGAGATGGGGAGGGCATGTGAGAATCATGGATCCTTCTCAAACAGTAGAAAACATGAAATATTGAATGATTTCCCAAGGCAAAGCGCTGTTACAATGGATTCTACCTATCAAACTTGATAACATTCAATAAGAAACAATGAAATGAATGATGGAATACATAAAACATGTAAACAAATGATTACAAAATAAAAATCTATGCTAAAACTCCATACCATGGGGATCCCATAAAATAGTTGCAAATCCTATTAATATCCTTGCCAAACTACTTACAATGATGTACAATCAAGCTTTGAGAAATCAAGTGAGTCCAACCTCAACAAATGTCTAATAAAATACATAATATAAGCATCAAAACAACCCATCCTAGCCTTAGGGGTCGAATCCATGAGAGGAGGAGCAGTTGCACAACAAACTGAACTGAAAGCTAAAGACTAGGGAGGTCAAACTGATTCATCCCTAAGATGATGCAAATTGATTCATTACATGCCACCTAGGCCATTTATCTGATCTATCTACCCTAGGTAACCAAAATATACATTAATTACATCATGATTTTACATTTCATCAGTGAAAATATCAAAATCCATGGGTGAAAAGAAAATTCTAGAAGAAACAATGAAAAAATAGGCAATCTGTCAAGTGCGCATCACGAATGTCAAACATGCAGCACTTGAAGGGAGTGCGCAATGCCAACTTCTAGTTGATTTTTGAATAACTTCATGACCTCCAAATCTAGCTCATGATAGTTCATTAGAAATATTTTCCTGTCTATTTTCCAAAACTGCCCTTGGTTTCCAATTTGAGCTTGCTTTGACCCTCCAAAATTGCAATCTCCCAAGACTACTAAAACGCGCAGAATGAGGTTGCCAAACTGCAAAGTGATGTTGCAGTCAACTTTTGAAGGTCTTCCTCAACTCCAAATTGAGCTCATGAAAGCCCATTGAAAATATTTCTATCTAGTTATCATTTTACTCATCTAGAAAGTCATTTGGTCACTCCAGCTAGGAGAAATCTTGATTTTCCCAAAGTCACTCCAGAAGTGCAGCAACTCTCCTGAGGCAAATAATGTTTTGGACATTTCTCCCAAACCATGAGACCTGTGTAAAAATGGAAGGAGTTTTTTCTTCTTATGTTTATGAAGGAAAAAAACCTCCCTCACTTTTGTCAAATTCATCTTTTCTTGCTCAGAAACATCATTTGAATAAAACCTACCCTGATGTGTGGAACAGGGGAATTGTAGAAATGAAGGGAAATGAAGGGGATGAGGGGCTTCTAATTTATTGAGAAAATTTTGGGAAGTAGGAAGGGATGTTAGGAAGTAGGAGAAAGTGGAATTTCAAATATTGAGCAAGCGGAAGGGGTCTAAAAGGGAAAAACACAGGCCTAACCTAAAATGTGTTAAATTGTAGCAATAGGCTAGGGTTTGTGGGAAAATGATGAATTTGAGGGATATAAGTGATGGGAAGTGTTTAAGAAGGTATATTAAGGATAGGGGAAGGTGTAAGAACATCAGGATACAAGTTTTGTTGATGATTTGACCATCCAAGAAAAATTACCTTCAAAACCCTAGGAGAGGGAAATGAGCCTTACCTAAGCACAACTGAAGCAAAAACAAGGTGTAAAATGATCCATTGGAACCTGAAATAATAATGAAAACTCTTTGAATGATAGCACACTCAGCTGAATGGTGACATGGACCAGTACTTGGAAAACTTTGGAAGGAGTGAAAACAATCCTAGAGCTAATACCTAGTGACCAAATTTTACTTGAAGACTCACTGAAATGACAAAATTTTGATTTCGACACCGCAAGATCACTTTATAAGAGCATATTTGATCACTGGTGGAAGAGTGCAAAGACTGACACTAACAAGATCGATGGTCCTGATCAGATTGCTAATCGTATTTCAAAAGGTCAAATGGTTGGTGGAAATGGAACGCGATACACGGAGGGTCGACATGCCGATAGTGATGAATCGTTGATTGGAGATCGGAGATCGGAGAGATTGGAGT
This sequence comes from Pinus taeda, assembly GCA_000404065.3. Taxonomy (NCBI): domain Eukaryota; kingdom Viridiplantae; phylum Streptophyta; class Pinopsida; order Pinales; family Pinaceae; genus Pinus; species Pinus taeda. The sequence goes on from APFE031445663.1 coordinate 44,457, forward strand.
TCAGAGAGTGCTATGGGAAGGATTAGTGGAATGGACCCGACGGAGTTATAGTGGTGATGTATAATAGTTTGAGATCTGGAATATGTTCGCATATCGGAGGCGGAAGGTAGAGTGTGTAGTGTGACCGCAGAGGACTGATATTGTGACTACGATAAAGGTGTAGCATCAATATCTGTGCAAAGGTCGTACTAAGGCAGAAAAGGTATGTTTTGCATATATTTCCTTTTTAAATGAATTATAAAGGATTAAGCATGGGTATATGAAGTTTCATATATAAGTCCACCATTATCAAAGGATAAAGGGTCTATAATGAGTTAAGCACCGATAGAAGGTTCAAGTGGGGCGATTGAGTTCCGATATAAAGGAAAAGTTGGATTAATGATTATAATTTGTTAGTCTATAAATCATTCCACATGAGACTATTAAAGGGGGCCTAAAACCAATGTAAATGAAGATTTGACTCCTTAGAGAGTTAAAATTCCTGGGACTAATGTGCTTATGCATTTTACATGCATACTGTGGGAGTTAAGCGGGGGTAACGCTGTGTTAATGTTACTAAGTCTTTTATATATAAATTGTTATAATGTTACTAAGTATATCCTATAGGGGCATTAGGTTTGTCCTATTTTCTTTGGAAGAGTGAAATCACTATGTCATTTTTCAACCATTCTTGTTGAGCTTCTCATAGCCAATGTAATATAGATAAGGATAAAGTAAAGAGAGATTCTTCCTCATCATATTTTCTAGATAAATAATCGACCAACACATTCTCTTTTGTATTCTTATAGATGATCTCATAATCATACCCTAACATCTTTGTCGCCCACTTGTGCTTCTTTGAGGATGAAAAATTTTGTTCCAAAAAAACACTCTAAACGAAGAGGGTTTGCATTGATTTGGAGGAGCCTCCCAATGAGATATGAGCACCAAGCATTAACTACATGAAGGATGACCCTTTTTTCTCTCTCATAAGAATAATTTCCCAAATTTTTATCACATAGTTGTTTAATAGTGAATCCTATTTGGTTTCCCTCTTATATCAACACTGCTTCAAGACATTTTCTAGAAGGCATCAGATTCTATGAAAAAATTCTTTCAAAAGTCAGGCACGACTAAGACATGTGTAGTACACGTGCCTTCATTTAAAGTTGAAAACTCCTTCTTTGTAGCATCATTCTATGCAAATGAATTGCATTTTAGTATGGAAATTAAGTGGGATGCAATTCACATATAATTATTCACAAACCTTCTTGAGTAGCCTATAAGTCCTAAAAATCCATGTAATCTTTTCAAAGACTGCAGGCATCCAATCCTACATAGTTTCAATTTTCTTGGGATCTTCTCACTAGTGAAAATTTTAAGGATAGAAATTTATCTAAAATTTTAGAAATCATGGAGAACCTCACTAGTGTCACACATACAAACTATAAAATGATTGGTTATATTCTTGTAAAAATATTCAAATTTTTTATTATTTCATATAGTATCTACAAAATTTTGGCAAATTTCAAGGTAAAACAATTTTATACTATAAATTTGCATATAAATTAATGTGAAGATTCTAAACTCCCCAAGAAATTTACTAAATCACAAGACTAGAAGCTACTCTACTCATCTGCAGAAGAAAATTCACGACCAAGAACACAAATCATTATCATGCATCAAGATTTAACACACATACACAGAGATTTATCTGGGGGAAAGAAACTGCTCAAAACCCCTTAGTATTTGTATTGCATTAATCAAAGAATATGGATGAATACAATATGCTCCACTCAAGTTTGAGCTCAACCTACACCTGTATATTCTATCCTCTACCTGATTGACTGACCTTGGCCAATACTTAGCCAATTTTCCAAGCCTACAAGCTACTATTTCCTTGAGTCTTTCCCTTGGGAATTAGGCCCCTATTAATTAGGAAATTTCTCAATTTGGATTGCACAATTACTATGGGTCCTTCTCTGATTGCATGCATGACCTGTACAACTTTGACTAGTTTACAAATGATAGTACACTGCCCTTGAACTCCCATCTCAACTGGGCAATTTGAATTCTTTTAATGCATGAGTTAATTTAGGTTTATTGATCAACTAATTAGATAATTAATCAGTGTGAAAAAAGTTACACACCCTTGTCACTCAGTGTGAAAAAAATTACACACCCTTGACTAAACCTCCACTAGTTCTACTAACAGTGAGAACTAGTTACACTGACAATAACTCAAATTAACTGAAATAGATTACTATAAATTATCAATAATCATGTAGAAATGAAATCAAGTGTCTCCAACTTGAATTTACTGAGTTAATTGAGTGACAACAACCATGTCACCTCAGTTAAATACCTCCAAGTATTCTGCTGAAATTGAAATTAAAATTTCTCCTAATTAGTCAAGGAAAAATTAAATTAGGAATTTCTTGCTACATTTTCAACACTCCATCTCAACAAGAAAGGGATTATCAGATACCCCAATCCTGCTTCTATGGAACTCAGATTTTCCTCTTGACAAATACTTTGTCCAAATATTTTCATCTTGTTCCTCTATTGGAATGTATTGTAACAACATAATCTGCCTTTACACACAATCTCATAGATGGTGGTACTGAATATCGATATGTTTGGATCAAGCATGAAATAATGGATTCGTAGAGATTTTGATACAAGTTTGATTGTCATAGTAAATCACTGTAGGATCCATCTTCTGACCAAATAACCCAACACAAATCTTTCTCATCCAGATAGCCTCACATGTTGCTTGACTTGTAGCCATGTACTCTACTTCTGTTGATCTGAGTGCAACAAATCTCTGCTTCTTTCTATACCAAGAAACTGTTGTTGACCCAACACTGAAAATTCCTCCTAGTATTCTCTTCCTGTCTGATGGACTCCCCACCCAATATGCATCTGTGAATCCTTGCAGCTTCACTCCCTCTGTCCGTCTATACCAAAGACCAAACTAAGTAGTGCCTCTAAGGTATCTCAACACATGATTTTTCGCCTTCTAATACTATTTGGTTGGCTTAACCATGGCTTGACTAAGCTAGTTAACTGCATAACACATGTATGGGCATGTTTTCACCAAATACATGAGTGAACCCATAAGCTTCCTGTAGATGGTAGCCTCCACTTCCTCGCCTAAAGTGGCATCCTCTTTCCTCTAGTTACATGCTAGAGGAGTCTCCATGGGTTTGTTACTCTCCATGCAAAACTTCTTCAGTATCTCATTGGAATACTTACCATGAGAGACAAATAGCTCCCCATCTCCTTGCCATACTTTCAAACCGAGGAAATAATTCATGAGTCCAATGTCCTTCATCTAGAACTCTCTTGCAAGGTCCTCCTTGCAAGATCTCATTAGCTTCTCATCACATGTAAGGATCAATTCATCGACATAAAAACCAATAACCAATAATTTACCTTCTACCACAATGTGATAAAGGTTTGCATCTGCTTCACTTTTGGTGAAGTCTAAACAGGTGACATAGCTATTGATCCTAGTATACCAAGCACGGGGTGATTTCTTGAGTCTGCACACATGCGAATCTCCATCAAAAGTCTTAAACCCCTCTGACTGCTCAATACACACCTCTTCCTCAATAACTCCATTGAGGAATGATTTCTTCACATCCATCTTATGGATCTTACACCCCATATGTATTGAGAGTGCTAGAATTGACCTCAGGGATGAGTACCTTGCTACTGGAGCAAAGGTCTCCTCATAGTCAATTTCATGCACCAAAGAGTACCCCTTGGCCACAAATATGGCCTTGCGCTTCTCTATGCTCCTGTTTGGTGCATTATTTACCTTGTAAATCCATCTAGAACCAACCACTGATTTTTCTATTGGCCTTGGGACCACTTCCAAAACATTGTTTCTAACAATGGAATCATATTCCTCTACCATAGCATCAACCTCCTTTGCCTGCACTATGATGTGGGTGCTCCCACATTCTCTCTAGCATCCTATAATAATTTGTCAGCTTCCGTGGTCCACTTCCTTCCTTCTCTGGATGTCTCTGCTTGAGTGGATGTCTCCACTATCTCCTCCTCTACTTATGGTTGCTCGACAACTTCTTTAGGTTCTTCATTTGGAGCCAAAATCTCCTGATCAAACTAAAACTAAAGCTCCCTCTGAAGAGAATGCCTCAATTCATTCTCCAAATAAAACTTCACATCCCGTATGACCACTTTCATCCTTAGGGATGGCAAGTACACTCGATATTTGTGAGGTGTGTCAGTGTACCCCAAAAATATGCCCAATCCTACTGTCAACTCTAGCTTTTTCCTTGCTTCCTTGGAAACATGACAGTAAACTGATGATATAAAGATCCTGAAGTGTGACAGATCCGGTTTCTTCCCTAAAAAATATTCCTCTGGTGTACTCATGCCAAGAATACTATGAGTACTCCTATTCTGCAAATACACCGATGAGTTGCATGCTTCAACCCATAATTGTAGAGGTAGGCTTTGGTCATGCAACATCACCTGTGTTGCTCCCACAATACTTATGTTCTTCCTCTCATCTACCCCATTCTATTGTGGGTTATGAGGCACTACCAACTCCCGTCAAATGCATTTTGTTGCACATAATTTTTTAAACTCATTGAACACATACTCACCACCGTTATCTCTCTTGAGAACCTTCACTTTCCTTCTAGTCTCTTTCTCAACAAGTGCTTTAAAAGAAACAAATTTGGAGAATGTATGGTCTTTCTTTTGTACAAAGTAGATCTAGCACTTCTGTGAGAAATCATCCACAAATATAGCATAATACCTATTCTTGGGGGTGGAGGTTGTCACGAAAGGTCCACATACATCAGAGTGGATCCTTTTAGGGACCGCATGTGCCCTGCTATCCTGATCATTGAAGGTGGATTTTGTGTACTTCCCCAAGGTACACCCTTTGCATGTATCATGCTACTCTAGTGCTCCATTAGGAAGTCCTATAGAAATATGCTTCATGATCTTTAAAGCGCCATGATGCAAATGACCAAGTCTTCTATGCCATAATTCATCAATATCATGGCTCTTCACCTTCTCTTCTTTTTTGCTCAATGTTGCACAATCTACCACATCTAATTTGTAGAGGTTCTTCACTCAAACCCTAATCTTATTCACTTGTCATGTGGCAATGTGTCTCAATAAAGCCTTCCTTTTGTTGAATATCCCATTGTAGCCATGATCTTTCCACTGCGATAAAAATTAGATTCTTCTTCAAACCCTATACATACATCACATCCTTAAGCCTAATAGGGGAGCAAGACTCCCTCTTCAAAGTGATAGTACCAATGTTGATCGCACTATACCTTCCATCATCTCCCATCTCAATGTGCATTTGGAGATCCTTCTCCTCCAAGTCACTAAAAACTTCTTTATTGCCTGTCATGTGGAATGAGGCACCACTGTTGAGATACCACACACTACCCATCATTGTGATTTCCATGCATGCAATGAGGGTAAAATCAAGTTTGAATTGTGAATCTAGGGCTTCAACTGACACTCCTCCTACAATCTTCTTGTTTTCTTTATTGTGTGGACATTTCGTGGCATAGTGTCCCGGTTCATGACAGTGAAAGGACTTGATTGTGGAAAAGTCTTTGTTCTTTCCCCCTTAACTAGATTATGCTTTGGATTGGGATTTCTTCCCTTTCCCTTTATTTTCCTTTCCAACCAAGGCACATTTCTCCTCATCCTCAACCTTGGATGAACTCTCGTCTCTGTTTCTCTGCCTTATTTCTTCCCACAATAGATCAGACCATAACCGCTCACAACTTCGTAGTTTCTCTCTACCATTTACCGAATCTTGATAACTATTTCAGCTCTTGGGAAGGCCCAAGAGGGCTAGAGCTGCCAGATCTTCTACAAGAATAGTAACACTGACCTCGCCAAGTTCATCATGACATTGTTTAAACCTTCTTAGGGACTACGAAATTGTTTCATTATTTTGCATCTTAATACTTTAAAGCTTGTCGTGAGTGTCAACTTCCTATGGTCAATATTTTTCTCAACCAACTTGGTCTGTGATTTACACATCATGAAAGAAGTCGCTTTCCCATGAATATTAGAGACAATATGATCTTGAACTCCCTCCAATATGATCCTCCTTGCTTTAGCCACATCCTTCTTCCACTGAGCAAGATCCTGGGCATCAAATGTTGTGGGTTTGGCTACATCTATCTTAATTTATTAAAGCATCCAATTATCATCCAATACTTCCTCCATTTGGATCTTCCATGCCACAAAACTTGTGATTCCTTCCAAAGCATACTTGAGCCTGAGTCCATTGAAAGCCATCTTCTCAGTCGTGGATAAAACCTATAGCACAGATCTTCAAATTCGAACCTCTTGCAACGACAACTTCAAATTCTCTTCTCTACTCTGAATATAGTTTTGATACCATGTAAAAATTAATGTGTAGATTCTAAACTGCTCATGAAATTTACTAAATCACAAGACTAGAAGCTAGTATACTCATCCGTGGAAGCAAATTCACGATCAAGAACACAAATCATTAACATGCATCAATATTTAACACATACATAGAGAGTTATCTAGGGGAAAGAAATTGTTCAAAACCCCCTACTATCTATATTGCATTAATCAAAGAATATGGATGAATAAAGTATGCTATGCTCAAGCTTGAGCTCAATATGCTCTTGTATCTTCTATCCTCTACTCGGTTGACTGACCTTGGCCAATACTTAGCCAATTTTCCAATCCTCCGAGCTCCTATTTCCTTGTGTTGTTCCGTTGGGAATTAGGCCCCTATTAATTAGGAAATTACTCAATTTGGATTGTGAAATTCCTATAGGTCTATCTATAACTTCATGCATGACCTATACAACTTTGACTACTTTACAACTGATAGCACACTCCCCTTGAACTCCAATCTCAACTTGGTAAATCAAATTCTTTTCATGCACTAGTTAATTTAGGTTGATTGATCAGTTAACTGGATGATTACTCAGTGTGAAATAAGTTACACACCCTTGTCACTCAATGTGAAAAAAGTTACACACCCTTGTCACTCAGTGTGAAAAAATTTACACACGCTTGACTGAACCTCCACTAGTTCTACTAACAGTGAAAACTAGTTACACTGACAATAATTCAAATTAACTAAAATAGATTGTTGCAAATTAGCATTCAATCCTGTAGAACTGAACTCAAGTGTCTCCAACTCGAATTTACTGAATTAACTAAGTGACAAGATCCATTTCACCTCAGTTAACTACCTCCAAGTATTCTGTTGAAATTGAAATTCGATTTTATCCTAATTTAATCAAGGCGAAATTAAATTAGGAATTTCTTGCTGCATTTTCAACAATTTGGGCAAATCATTTTTCGAAAAAATGGAAATTGGCAATTTTTTTTTTTTTTAAACATGGAAATTAGTCCAGTTGTGAATATTAGCCCCCAAAATTTTTCCCTACTTCTCATACCACAAACTATGTGACCCTAGTATTTCACATTAGAAGCACCATAGATGCTTTTTTAATTTTTGAGGAACACCTATTTTTCCCATTGTAGCTAGGGGGCTTTATCAACATGATCCATGTGAGCTTCCTAGGGTTTTTTTAAAATTAATATATCATTAAAGAATACAAGAAAAAATTGCATAAGAAGAGCCAAACAATCTTATTCATAAGGCTTTGAAAGGTAAATGTGGCATTTAAAATTCCAAAAGTCATCACCAAAAACTCATAATGTGCTTCATCTATGTGGAAAGTCAACTTACGAATATCCAACGTCTCCATCTTAACTTGGTGGTATCTTAAAAACAGGTCCATTTTAATGAAGAACTTAGCACCATGAAGTTCATCGAAGAGATCATTACAAACTAGGACAATAAATTTATCTTTGATGCTCAACTTATTGAGAGAACAAAAGACAAGACACATGAAAATTTCCTTCTTTCTTCATTACCATGACAAGTAGAGAATATTAAGAACTAGGACTAGGATGGATGACATTAAACTCCAAAAGTTTCTAAATATTTTTTTCATCTTCATTCTTTTGTGCAAAATGGTACTTATAAGAATGCATATTGGGTGGTTAATTGCAAATAATTAGTGGGATATCATGCTCATACTTACCATGTCAAGTTGTCAAATCCATATGGTGTTTCAAATACCTATTGATTCTTAGTTGGCACCAAATGCAAATTCATTTGAATTTCCCATGATAATTGCAAAAGGATTTTTTCAAAGAATTTTAAAACAATGAGAGATGATAATTTCTGGGGAGCTATACTTGATCCCCTTGAGAGTATGTTTATAGACCTCCTTATTGAAGCCTATATCTAACTCCTTGAAATCTATGATAACTAGACCTAATGTTTACAACCATTATGCTTCAAGTACTACATCATAACTACTCATTTCAATAGTGAACATGTGGAATTTGAGCTAATAGTACCCCATTTGAAGTTTCACATTCTCACACTTTCTACCATATTTCGTCGTACCACCATTGGCTATCATTAATTGAAATTTTGCAGTGCATTGATTTGTGAATTGTTGTGGATATTCAATGGAACAATTCATTGCAACATATTTTACAATACTCTAAAATCCCTTATTATTCAATATTTCACTTATATTTTAGATTTAATATCATTATCTTCATGTATAAAATATTGAAATAAATTGAAACTAAAAGGAAATAAGTTAATAAAATAACACACCATTGACACATTGAACATAAGATGTAACCTACCAAAAACCAAATAAGGTGTTATTACATCAAAATTTCTCAGTTGTGACATTTCTAGTGGTCATATATAAATGTTTCACTCTTGGTATAAATAAGCTTTATTTCCAAACCCTTTCCATCATCATATGATCTCAATTCATTAGAAAGAACTTAGCAAAACACTAAAATTGAGATAACTTTTCCGACACGAATATTACCTACAAAAATTGCATGTGGAAAGTTTATATATTACCCACAAAAGCTATGATACCCCTTGAAATAGCCAATTTTCATTTTTTCTAGACCCCATGAATGCACACAAAATGTATGATGGGAGGATAGTTATATGTGAACCATCCTAAAGGTTAAATGTTATTTTTAATCTTGATTTTGTCATATTTAACCACTATTTGGAATATCTTGTCTATGGCCTTTAAGCACTATTTTATTATAGATAAAGTATTTGAGGCCAATCCATCCATGCATCCTCACAAGTAAGGTTATGTTATTGAAATGTCATCGGGATATTAAGGACCTATTTCTCTTGATTGTATTGTTATAGCCTAAATACCTTGCTCACCAACAAAGGAGGGAACCACAATGTAACAACCCCGGGTTAAAAGTTCATGTAATAAAGTTAATAAAGACAAAATAAGACCAAGGTCATGTGACACGTATTCCAAGATGAATGGTGGGAAAAACATCCTAGTGGGTGTTAATTTGGTTTATTTATGGCTAAGGAAATTGGAAAAGGAAAAGGCAAAGGCATTAAAAAAGGCAAAAGGCATTTATTGGCATTTTATTTATGAAATAAAGGAAAATAAGAGAAAAGGAAGGTCAAAGGTCACAAATTTACATGAGGGGGGAATTAAAGGATATATGAAGGAAAATGAAGAAATTAAAGGCCTCAATGATAAAAAGGCTTATGTGGATCAGTTCAAGGACTTTTATCAGTTTTAGCTTGGAGCTCTTTCTCTCATACTCTTGCACACTTGGAGAAATCTTGAACCATTGTTGGATCATATTTGGAACACACTAGTTTCATTATATTTGGAGAAAGAAGGAAAAGGAAAGTAGGAAAGTGCAAGGGGACAACCAGATATGTAACTATAGCTGGATTGCTTTGCAGGTATCGAATTTCATGTATGGTTTCCTTGCTAGTTTTGGTATGAATGGTATATGCATCTGGTTATTTGGTTATTATTGGTCATTGGCATGGAGGATTGCCTAGATTGACTGTGATTTTTCCTAGACTTTCTATTTCTTAGATACCCATGGTGTTATGGGTTTTTCACTTTTGTTTCTGATTAGTGCTCATGTTCCTTATGGATGTGGGTTGAGTTATTAGTTCCTGGATCCTTGGTTGGAAAAACACTTTGGAAGCCCTGTAATAGCTTGGGTTGAGTTACTAGTCCTGGATGCCTTGGTTGGACAAACACTTTGGAGCCCTTGGTGGGTGGAGTTACTAGTCCTAGAAGACTTGGTTGGAAAAAAAATCTAGAGCCTGGCAGTAGCTGTGGGTTGAGTTACTAGTCCTGGAAGCCAAGTTGGAACAAACACTCTAGAGCCCTGTAAAACTTAGATAGAGACCAATCTGGTGATGGTTAGTGATTTCTGATCACCATGTGGATTCACTGGTTGAGGGTTGATGTGGTATGGCCTTTCGAAGCCCTAGTTTGGTTTTCTTGGTTTATTCCATGATATGCCACATTCATGCTTGCAATATGGAGTGGGGGTGATTGGTTGAAAGAAAGATTTGGTTCAGCCCAACCTATGGTCAAGCGGCACGTGGAAGTCCCTAAATTGGTTGGATTTTTCATATGTTAATAAGAGCTCTTTTCCTCTTATATTTTATGAGTAAATGTACTTGTTGTTGTGTGGCTTTAATGGTTATTCTATCATCTATATTTCTCTGGTTATATGTTGGTTATAAGCATGGTTTATAACAAACTTGAGTTATGACTCTCATCATGTTTTGGTTAGTAAATGAAATGTTAATCAATGCATGACCTAATAGATGATAATGCAGCTATTATGAGAGGGAATGAGACCTTCTTGATGATTCTCAGATAAGTATGAGCTCCCTATGTTCAAATGTGTATTTATGACCTGTACATTACATGTTCATGATGTGTTTGACAAAATGACTATCATGGATAGGCCTTGTTAGGTTAGGTTATTTGCTAAGTTTTGTATGGAAGTCCTTGTCCATGTGTCATTTATCATTCCTGAGAGTTTCATTAAGTTTTTGGCAGTGGTCTGGAGACTATCCCTAAAAGAGTTCATAAGATCTCATGATTGCAGGCACAAAGTTGAGTGAAAGAGTCTGCATTCACTCCCTTTCATTCTTGTGCATGCGAATGGAGGGTTAAGTCAAATTCCAATAGTGTTGTTCCAAAATCTGGGGAGTCCAAGACATACAAACAAAGGTTTGACTGAGGGTTTGGGCACTTGGAAGGGTGGTTTAGCCCTTGGGGTCCTGTAGCACCTGAGGGAGGTCAGTAAAGTTTTGGTTTTGTTGATTCCACTTCCTTAAGATGATCTAGGAGGTTGAATCAACCATAGTAACTTTTCGTCACATATTTACTCTAGTGGACTAGTAAGCTTGGGTAAGTGTAGGAGGAGGGCGTTACAAGGTGGTATCAGAGCTCCTAGGCTAAACACTTGGTCTAGATGGGCATAATGTTTTTTTCATGCATGCATTTAGGTTGTATATGTGCTTTTTATGTATACATGGTGATGGTCATTTTTGCAGTTGTGTTGTCATGTAGAAGTTGATGATGTTGATGTTGGGATGTGTTTGTCATGAATGCATGTTTGTTGTATATGAATTTGTTATGCATGTTAATGTCTATATTTTGTTATGCATGCATTTCCATGGTTATAGTTATGCTTGCATGGTAGGTCAAGCATGCATCGTGGTGGTCATTATGTATTTTTTGTCATCATGATGTTGTTGGTATGTTATGATGTTGATATGTTGTCTGAGATAGATCATGAGAAGAAGATTATTACAGCAAGGTTGCAGCACTGGACCTCGAGGTAAGAGAAGATCGTCATATATGTTTGTATGTTGGGCATGCAGGTATGTGGGTTAATGATTGCTATATGAATTAGGTTTATATACATGTTTTCCATTCTATTGTTATTGTGGTTACATGCATGATAGATGCTAGTGAATTAGTGTGCTAATATGCACGTTCGTCGAATAGTCATGCACGGTAGTTAATTTATTGTTATATGGAGTGTGCCATATGCATGATGGTTATGGTAATTACATTAAGATCTTAATGTTATATGTATCGTGCTAATCTGGATTGGACTATGCAGATGGTTATGGTTATGATATTCAGGTATGAGTCGATATATGTTTTTATATTGTGACATACTAATATGGACTAACTTGTGCAAATGTGATAGCCTCCCTTGAGATACATTGAGGTATGAGTTTGGTTATGACATCTATTTGGTTTATCTAACATGGTACGTTTATAGATTGTTTGAATGTTTTATTAATTGCATGATGTGAGTATGTGTGTCTATAAGATTGCATGAAGGAATGATCTTGTTTTAAGATGGTTATACTAACACGATATGTGCTGAGACAATTGACATGTAATTTAATACTAGTGGGTGCTAGTTGTAGTATTATGATTAATGACTGTGAGTTGATTATGACATGGTTGTTAGTCTTGGTAAAGGTTGATTTCAAATTAATATACATGATGTCTTGATATTTGGAAGTGTGATTGACATGTTTGAATAGTTGTGGGGAAACATGTTTGGCATTAGCAAGACAAGATAATAGTTGATTTGTTTATATAACTAACAATTGGGTGATATGTCGTACATAGTAAGACTCAATTGCAACAAGGTAAAAGTTGAAATAAAGGAATTGGGTGAGAATTCCTTTGGCTATGCTTGGAAACTACAATTCAAAACGAATGAGTGCTTTGCATACATGAAGTCTTCTTAGCCTTGACTTTGGTTGACATTATGTGGATATGTACTATATTTATGAACATGTATTTGACATGTATTATTCGTTAGTTTCTAGTTATAGCTAGATCCGTCAAGGGAATTGGAGTCCCTTGGGAGATGGCATGGATGTTTTCAGTTACAAGGAAATGTGCTTGGCATAGAAAGGTAAGGTAAGTAGTATGTTGTTATAGTTATTTATGCATTTACAATTATGTGTTTATGGCAATATGATGCAAGGAATTGCATGAAAAAAGAGATCACCATGAAATATTGAAGAAGGCTCAAGTTGAGCTTTCCATTGGAAGCGTTGGGAGCCCATGGGGATTGAGTCTTGGTGTTTGTTGCTAGTTTTGTGCTTTCAGTGCTTTGCAATTTGTTTGCTCAATTTGAAGTTTTGTTTATGTCTGGTGCATGGCCATGCCACTTTGTTTGTGTTGTTGCATCACTATTGATCTTTCATGGTTTCTTATTATTTGTTTCCCTTTCTTTCCTTTCATGTTTTCAGGGCCTTAGATTTAGTTTGGGAAAAAGTAAGTTAATTGAGCTCGAGAAGAGATGAAAGAAACCCAACAGGTAATGTAAGACTTGGATGAAGCCCAATGCATGAGTAAAGGGCATTTGAAGGCAAGAGTATGACAACCAGTTGGATTTGTGGGGTCCATTGGGTTAAATGGATGGTGGCAGGATAGTCATGAGAAAAATAATAAGACAAGTAAAGTAAATCGATTTGAGGCGTCAAATGCCTTGGCTAAGCTAGGAACTTTTTTTATCCATGTTGTGCATGCTGTGCATGGATAAAAGGAGTTCTTTTAACCTTAACCTTAACCTTATGATATATGGTAATTATATTGTGATCATGATTATGTTGATGATTACATTTATATATATGTATGTATACCATTGTTTGATAGGGTCGTCAGGGATCATGATTGTTTTATGCTAATGTTTATATCTATATATGTATGCATGTATGTTTTTGTCTGACAAGGTCATCAGGAATCCTTCTTGTGGAAAAATGATTGCTTATGTAGGTGAATGGCATGAAGAGGTTCATGATTTTATGAGGAATCAAGTGGGAAGAGTAGCCCTAACAGATATATGAGGTCAGTATTGTTGTGCCAATTTAATCACTTCTTAATTTGACTGAACCACAAACATTTAATTGTCAACCAGGGTAGGTTTGTTTGTTTCAAACGTGTTTGCACTATCTATGTCGATACACAACAACTAGGAAAATAAATGAAAGAAAATATATTCGAACACAATTGCAGAACATAAAGCACTCATGCATAAATTAAAAAGACATTCTATAGGAATGAAATTCACTCATCAAACTTCATGTTTTTTCTCAAAGAATAGGTGTGCCACTCATCATTAATAAAGTTGTATCAACTGATTAAATATTATAGTTCTAACCAATCTTGTGTAACAACATATAATGAATCTAAAAATAGAAGTGCATCAGTACTATAATTCATACAACATCATTAATAAATTCAATAGCTAATCTACTACTACTACAATCCTTGCCCTTTCTCCCTAGCAGGGCATAGGGATGAAATGGAAACTAGTTAAAAACTCAACATGAAATATGTATGAACATCACTAGAAGTGTTCTGCATTAGAAATGACTGGAAATTACAAGATCAAAATTTCGATGTTGTTCTTGTGTTGTCATTCCCTTTTCATGGAACCAAACCTTTTTATAAAGTTTATAAGCCCCAAAAATTAGGGAATAGATTAGTCATGAGAATCTCACAATTCTCATGTTGATCAATATTAAGAGAAAAATACAAATCATTACAAACAGTTTTCCAATAAAAGACCAATTCAAGTTACACCATCTCCACAATCATAACTGCTGAGATCCTTTGACTGTCCATAGATAATTCGTGATTCCTAACGATTTCCTTTGAAGACAGCAACCACAGTCTTTGGCAGTTGTAGTGTACCAACAAAACTTTAAACTGTAACAACAAATCCTCAAAGTGTAACAACAAGTAATAGCAACAACTACTCATCCTTAGTCCTTAGTTGTCGGCAACACCTGAAAGAAAAATAAAAATAAAACTTCTTCCACAATTACCTTGGTTAGCCATCTCAAAAATACATCACTTCATTCGATATTTAACGAAAGATGGCAAAATAATATGTTGAGAAAGGATTTCTCTTATAACCAAGGAAAATGGTAATTGGGACACAAATTTCATAGGTTTATAGAGAGAGAATGATAAAAAATGGGGAAATACATGTCTAAGATATGCTTAAAAATTGCACCCAACATCTACCCCCAACTGAAGCAACTACATGTCCCCATGCAAAATATTCAGGTATTGTTGTTGTATCGTTGTTGTAAATATGTCAAGTTATAAGCACCAGTAGTATCTTCGTCAACTAGTCTATAGCCATGATTAGCCATCAATTGATGTGGCCATGATTCCTCTTCATAATCACACAATCAGTAATGGGGTTGGTATTCTTCAACCAAAAGCCAAATCAAGGGATACTTAAATCTAAGCCCTATCCAGAAGGCTCCCATTGAATTCACAACCCTAGCATATTTTGGAACCTATTTAACAACAACCACAAAATTAGGAAAGCCAAAAAGGTCACACTCTTGCTGTCTTACACTACTAGCCTTTGTACATTTAAGGCATCCAATCAATGCTCGACTCTTTAGTTGTGTAAAGAGGTTGAGGTAAAAACTGACAATCCTCCTCCTGTAGATGGTTGATTGTTCCCTTATATCAAGGGTACTCAGAAACTTCCTAAATTCATGCCTCAATTCAGTAGCCATGCCTGGTTCTGCTCTTATCCACCAAGTTTCCTTCTCTTCATTAATGTCAGATGACTTCATGGCCAGATGCCATTCTACTTGATTTCTCATGAAAGAGTTTAAGGCACGCAACTACAAGTACCCCATGTAGGAGAAAATGCGTACAATCATATGCAGGCTAGCATATTCAAAAATCATATTATATAGAAAAGCTCAAAAAGTAAGCTTTGCTCATCAAAATCATATGCACAAAAAAATCTAGAAAAGTACATGTAGAATTACCCAAATAAGGTCTATTCTCATAGACAGATTTTAAATGAAACAAATAAAATATTTCCGAAAGAAAGATTGGATAGGATGGAGAAGGCCTTCTACACCCCAATAGGTTCAAGGTGAGTCTGTACAACTTATTTCTATCATCTATTAAGTTCTGAATTTCCTGTTGTAACTACTTCACTCGTTCCTCCTTTTTCTTCTCAGTTTTCTTCCTTTCCCATCTTGTCCACTCATCCGTCAACTTCCTCTTAGCCCATTGTTCTTTGAGAGTATTTACAACTTTTTGATGCTCCTTCAACAAGATCACTCCCTTTTGCAAAGAGAGTGCCAGCTACTTCCATTTTTGTAATTCTGATATCAACAAAAGTTTTTCTGAACACCATCCTGCTTCAGGATCTCGTGTTCTCTCACATGCAACATCAATATGGGGAGTAGCAACATCTCAAGATTCAAGCTATTATGCTCTGGCTGTTGGTTCTTGTGTAATAACAACTTCATCAGTAGGTTCTTGTGGATCAACTCTTACTTCTTCTTCCTGAGGGACCTCTGCCTCAACTACTGGTTCTTGTGTAACAGTAGCATCGTCGACAAGTCTTTGTGTTTCAGCTTCCAGGGCGATCACTATGGGATGCTCCATTTCAGCTGTTGGTTCTTGCGTAACATCAACATCGTTAACGGGTACTTATGTATCAGCTCCCCAGGGTTTAGTTTTGGTTTCTATCGAGATGGTACTTGTAGCATGAACTCTATACCCGGTTGTTACTAAAATATTAGCACATGCTGAACATACAAAACCTAGTTTAGTTTTTGTCCTCATATTATCAACAGCCTCTACCAAATTATTCAGACCCAGGACCCTTGTTTCTACTTCACTATCCTTAAATTGTTGCCTTAATTATTTATTTTCTTTTTCTAATTCTTCAATTTTATGCATCAAGGTTTGGGTCTCATCGTTACCTGATAAAGGAACCTCTTCAAGATGGGCTTGTTCTTCAGATTGGTACATTGCATGATCCAATGAATGAGATAGAAGACCTCGAATCTAGTTCCATCCATCCAGGCTACGCTTTTAGGATTAATGCAAGACTACAAAGCATGATGGCTATGATCATATAGGTAGTCATCCAATCATTGGTCTACTCTCTATCATCAGTGGAAAATACTTTTTGATCATTGCACATGTAAGGTTAGATTATCTGTTGAGCATGGTTATGCCTCCCTCAGCAAATATATCATGATGAAAATGTATTGTAATAGATGATGGTCTCAACCAGTTGTTATTGATACAGACTTGTCACAAGGTAAAGCACATTAGTCATCAACTACCATTTCTGACATTGTGCTATAGGGGGTAATCTGTTATAGGACATCTTGTCACATCTGGTCAATGGGCCTACAAACCGAATCAATCCACATCCGTGAACATGTTTTTATCATCCCTACATAAATCCCTAAGCACGTTCTTTTGAAAAAGTATGAGTTTCTAGGATTAACTGCTCAAAATCAATGTTTTTAAACCCAATGCACCCTATCCCTTTAGCCAACTATGTTCATCGCTATTTTCTCCTTTCTATACCAACATTGATCAGAGTTGGTTGCTCCCTTTTGCAGGTGAGTTAATTCTAGAAATTCAGGAAAATTAAAAATATTTCTGAAGCTTCCTCTTCCATAAGCTTCTGGGATTGTTTTAACCATTTACCATGGATAAGAAGCGTGATTCCTATCTGATCCTACCTTGGAGACTTCACCTCTTATCCCTTGAGCTCATCCTCCCATCATATGTGGATCTGTTGGCTTATTGGGCCCTGACCCAGGTTTGGAAGAGTTTATATCCAAACAAATCCCGCACTACCGGCCCTTTCAGCAACAATCTGTGGAGCGTGGACTAAAGTCTCACCCGAGGTAGTATGGGAGGGTGCTAGAACCAAGTTTCTGCACCCTAGGGATGTCTAGATGTGGTATAGAGGGGGCGCAACCCGATCTACGCACTCGCGTTATTCTGCGTAACTATCTGGCCTTCACGAAGATCTGCAATGGGGTGTTTCTTAGAGTCTTAGTATTATTGCAGTTATTATAGATTTGATCTATTCTTTAAGGTCTTTAATCGAGCATTTAACAGTTAAACCCAGTGCATGCAATCGTGAATCTTAAATATACTCATAAAACCAGAACATAAGCATAAACATATAGATCTGCAATCAGATACACAATAATACAGAAACACTTATCTTTATTAATCCTCCATTCAGTACAATCCAATTCTACCCTGTGCACATAGCTGCAGGGGTCCGCACACATAGCTGCAAACTCTACTAGGCCTCTACGCACACAGCTACAGAGCCTCCTCTAACCACTACCTCCCACAACTCGAACTTACAGACTCATATCACTCTCGCTTTTACAAACCCATACACTTTAGATCTCTATCAAAGCTATCATCAAAAACTGCCTTTTAAACCTAGATCCTTGCTCTGTTTATACATTTCCATGGTCCGTCAAGCTGACACATTCTAGATTAACCTATAATATTTTATGGCTGACTACCCTTGGACTTGACCCATTACAATTCGTGCTCCGAACACTTCGTGAAACCTTTACCATACTTTTACCCAAAATTTGCAGGCTTTGAGCCCCAAAACCATTACGCAGGGGATCTGCTGCCCAACAAGCCCCCAACACAATCATCGTGACTCATCTCGAGTCACTCGGATGGTGTGGTGATCTTTGCGCGAAGGTTATTCAGCAACTTCTGCACTTTGCTTACCCCTACAACACATTCTTCTACCATCTACTATACTTGTTGCACACGAGCCTCTGACACATCATTATCAGCTTCACTCGCTTCTCTGAGTTCGTATCCTGCCTGCATGTGGGCTAGCTTCGCCACACCCTATAACCACTTCTACTACATTAATTTCTCCTCGGCCAACTGGGGGAACTTCTCACTGTCCACGAGATCCCAATCTTCAAACTTGATACTCAATATTCGACCCAGCGACAGACCATCTAACCTTATTTCATCTAGAAGAAGTGGGGTCTGGAGCATACTCTTCGTGGCCTCCAAGTCCTTCGGAATCTTGGTTGTCCCTTTCCATGGAGAGATATATGGTGGTAGCATTATCGCCGAAGGTACTTGGGAAACATTTTCCTCTTCCTCGTCCTATGCTTCAATCTGAGTGATCAGAGCTTGTAAATCTTCTTCATTCTCCTCGAGTTTAGTGGTGATTACCTTACCCTTTTCTGCCATTGACAATTTACTTAATCGCGGTGATGCCCGACTGGCCCCAAAGCTTGTTTATTTTTCTGGGGTCGCGGCGTATGTGGGGACTTTGGAATCTCTAGGGCAACGACCGCCTCTCCCGGCTCTTCCTGGGTTAGATAGGGTTCTTCCGTGAACCTTTCTACGGTTATAGACATGATTTCTATCCTAGATTCACTCGGGTACATATGCATGGGTGGCCAGTTAGCGGGGTGCTTGCTAGCAAGGTCACAGTAGGGTTGGCTAGGTCTGGTCCCCTTATTTTTGGATTCGCGCGGCCCGCTTGTGCAACTTCTATTTTTATGTTGTTGTTTTCTTCATCCAACCTCACGCTTTTCCTACTCAGCCTTGCCCATTCTTTATCAAGTTCGCGAAGTATCAAGCTGTCGTGCCAAATAGCTTCCTGCAATCGTCGAATTCCTTTGCCTGGGTTAGTCCAAACTACAGGGGCGGTGATCGGGGAAATTCTCTCCGCCTTCCTGGTTTCATTTGGTCTGAGTGCCAATAGGTTCATCTTCGCACACCTAGTTTTATTTATGATCCTATAGGCCCACCGAACCCTTGGTACGCGTAGATTTAGTTAGGGTGGTGGTTGCGCAGCATACAGATACATCCCTCGTCGTAGGTAGGTGCCCAAACCACTCTATCTTGCCTGACCAGACTGCGTTCGATGCTGAGGAACTCCAACCCATACACACAGCCACCTTTTACATTCATGGCCATTCCACCTAATCTTCCCAGGTGCTCTCCATCCTTGTGTATTTGTTGCACGCAACACCCCTTCTTGTGCACTGTGTCGCTTCTACTCCATAAATGTAATTCCCCAGCGGTCTATGAATTCCTCTCCATTTGTGGTACCGTCCTTTACTAGCAGTGTCCTTACTTTAGTTGTCATACGCCGCAACAATCTAATCATCATATTACAATTTAGCGTTGTTACTTCATGCAATCGGTTCTGCCATCGCTCTATCTCTTCATCTAAATCCGATGTGCAGGAACTGTCACATTCCCATGAAATTCTCCTGTCCACCGTTGGATTCACGTGATCCTGGTCTTGTACCATTATCTATTAAATGCAGTCTAGTTCATCATCACTGTCCTCATCACGCACAGGTTCAGTGTAGCGCACTCCTTTGGCTGGATCCAGTGGAACAATTACGCGTAGTGACTTTTTCTCGAAAATCATTTTTCGCTTCTTCAGGTTGATGACTCCATTCATGTCCATCGCCCAATCTATCCCTAATAATGTGGGGTAAGGGTTACTATCATCCACAATATCTCTTACCTCGAAATCTTTCTATGTACTCGTGCCATCAATATCCACAGTTACCCCTTGTAGTCTTCCCATGGGCACGATCTTTTGTTGATTTTCCATCCTTACTTGAATAGGAGACCATTGTAACACGGGTCGACCCATTCGCTCCCAAGTTTGTTTCGGTAACACATTCGCATCCGAACCCAAGTCAAGAACTACTCGATCCATTTCATATTCACCAATTTGCGTTGTCAGCTACATTTCCCTCCCAGTACACAAAGTATGTTTTCTGTCAGACTACGCGCGGTTCCCCTAGTCCTGCGCACCTAGTGATCAACTCTTGGAGTCCTTGAACTGCCTCATTATCTCGTAGCAGCTTCATGCAAGTCTCTGAAAAGGTAGTAAGCATAGACAGATCCATTCCTGGTTCTGATTGCTTCTTACTACCTGAGGTAGAGACCTCTGTGAAGCTCTTCGTAGCTTCCATATTTATTTCCTTCATGCATCCCGATTCAAGTTCAGATGCCTTTGTAGGGGTCTTGCAGACCCATACATCGTCCCCAGGTTGCTTTTCCTTATCCTCCCTTGTATTTGTGCCACTTCTAAGCACCATGTTCACATTGGGGTCTCCTTCACATGGTTCTGACCTCATCATTTGGATATTTTGAGTTGGAGCAGGCTGTAGTACCCTCTTCTCACGCATATGTGTGATCAACGTCGGATAATCTACTGCTTCATGATAAAATTGATAGTAGTATGGGCAACTTATTCTGGTCAGATTCATATAGTCATGCACGTAGTGCCTAGGTCCTCCACAGTTGTAGCAGATTAACTATCCACGCCCTCGTCCTAGTCCCATCCCTCCTCATCCTCGACCTCGCCCTTGGAATCCACCCTCGCTATTGTTGCAGCTGGGTCGGGGCCTTGCGTTTCTGTCTGCATTCAATAAGCTGGAGTTCTATCCATCATTAGTTCATAGCTTCGACATGTCCACTCATCATGACCCACTGATCTACAAGAATTACAGTACAATTGCTGCAGAGTTTAGGTATATTTCTGCAACAAGTGACAGTTGTCCGTTGTGTGCTTCCCCCCTACCTGACAAATGGCACACCAAAGAGCAGCGGACGCACTCGGTCCTGCCTGCACCTCTGGTCTCAACGGCATCGGTCCCCCTCCTACCAAATAGTTCGCGAATACAGGAAAATGACCCTTATCGTGACCCTAGCCCTTACATTTTATACACCACACTTCTTCGCGTGCTTCTGACTGGGGTGCCCTATCCTTCTTTAGACTCAGCATCTCTAAGCATAGGTTTTGTAATTGTGTGTGGATTTGTTGGACTCTCAACCCAGGATATTGTGTTGGAGTTTCATGCAACCTCATCACTATCTCTAATGCTTCGACCTGGGTTGAGATCTTCGACTGTGACAATGTCGTCCTTAGGTGCAGTGTCAGGGATGCCACAAACCAAGCATGGTGTTATGCATCTGAAAGTGTCATATTAGCCTCATGGATCATACCTTTTAGGTGCTAATCTAGATCCGATGGAGTCTCACTTGGAAGCATCACAATTTCCTTAAATCCGATGATCGATTGAGTTTCTAATTTTGGTTGACTAAACTCTTTGTTCAATGCATCCTGGATCTCCTCTATTCCGGCATTCGGATGATCACTCGAGTGCTTAATATACCATGTCAACGCGTGATCCTGCAGTGCACTCACCAAAGTAACCTTTCTAATGTTATCGTCTGTAACGCCTTAGGCTTCCCATACTGTCTTTACTACAAACCAGAACTGGTCTGGTTCCTCATTTCCTACGCCTCTAAACACTGGCAACTTGATCGCACTCGCCATTCCAACCCTTGGAGGTGGTGGAGGTGGGGTAGGTGAAGATGGGGTGGATGTAGGTGAAGAAGGTGATGGTGTGGATGGGGTCGATAACTGTGGAATGCACTACTTTATCAACCAGACCGCACTTCTTGGAGAAAACCCAACAATCTCCTCCTTGCTAGCCTCTTCTGCTCCGCGTTACCCCAGACATCAATGGATTCACATAACCCATTTTTCACATAACAACATTTTAATCCAAGTATTCAACAATTTGATGTACTTACCTCGCGATCCTTTGAGAAAATGTCTTTCAGCTTCGTTGTAGCTGACATTTGTGTCTATCGCGAATTCAGTGACAAACCCTCCTATTATTCGATCCAGCCAATGATCTACGGCCCGCGCGATCTTATCTTCAGATGCCTCTAGTCTGCACACTAACTCCGAAGTCCACACTATTGGTTGATCAAGCTTACACCTTCCTGTGTTTGTCTACTAGCCTCATGATCCATTCATACAGTTCTAATGAGAAGGACGTGAAGAACATCTCGTGGATTTCTGTGTATATGTAGCGATCCAACCACCTCTTTTCAGATATTTGCAGGGTTTTCTTTTCCTGCACCTCGAACTCGTGAAGCTTTTGATCCAACCAATCTTCATTCTCTTTCTTTGTAGGGTTCCAGTGTTCTGACATCAAACATCCCTTAGGTAGATCCCGGGTCCCGGCAATGGAACCATTTGTTGGCTTATTGGGCCCTGACCCAAGTTCGGAAGATTTTATAGCCAAACAAATCCTGCACTACTGGCCTTTTCAGCAACAATCCGTGGAGCGCGGACTGAAGTCTCACCCGAGGTAGTATGGGAGGGTGATGGAACCATGTTTCTGCACCCTAGCAATGTCTAGATGAGGTCTGGAGGGTCACAACCTGATCTACGAACTTGCACTTATCTGCGCAGTTGTCTAGCCTTCGTGAAGATCCGCGATGGGGTGTTTCTTAGAGTCTTAGTATTATTGCAGTTATTATAGATCTGATCTATTCTTTAAGGTATTTAATCAAGCATTTAACAGTTAAACCCAGTGCGCGCAATCATAAATTTTAAATATACTCATAAAACCAAAACATAAGCATAAACATATAGATCTGTGATCAGATACACAATAATTCAGAAACACTTACCTTTATTAATCTTTCGTTCAGTATAATCCAATTCCACCCTGCGCACATAGTTGCAGGGGTCCGCGCACATAGCTGCGGACTCTACCAGGCCTCTCCGCACACAACTGCATAGCCTACTCTAACAACTACCTCCCACGACTCGGACTTACAGACTCAGAGCACTCTCCCTTTTGCAAACCCATACATGTTAGATCTCTATCAAAGCTATCATCAAAAATTGCCTTCTAAACCTAGATCCTTGCTCTATTTATACATTTCCATGGTTCGCGAACCATGGTCAAGCTGACATATTCTAGATTAACCTATAATATTTTAGGGTAGACTACCCTTGGACTTGATCCATTACAATTCATACTCCATGCACTTCGTAGAACCTTTACCATACTTTTACCCAAAATTTGCGAGCTTTGAGCCCCAAAACTATTACGTGGGGGATCCGCTGCCCAACAGGATCTCAAGCTCATTATGCTAAATTCTAACCTACCATCCTCCTCTTATAAATTTACTGCCATACATATCATCAGGGTTAGGTTTTGGAGACTGATCATGCCCTCATGTTTCTCCCTTGAATCTAAAGGAGTCATCACCTTCATGCATGCAGCTAATATTGAAGTGCGATGTGTGATAAGGAAGGACAAGTCAACGTGGGAAAATCTCTACAAGATTAGCTACGATTCTTGGTTGTAAACTCTCTCATATTTTTATTAATACAAAGAGTATCTTGTTTTCCTATGTGTTGTGTTGCATTTACATTTATGTATTTCAATGCCTTGTTGATTCATTTCATAGAGTAATTAAATTATGCTACATAGATGTTGTAGATCCTTGGCTTGTTTTAGTTGTATGTGCGGGTTCTAATTATAACACTTAGAGCTACGATTCGAGTTTACAAGCAAGGAGGAAAATAAATCTTGTGACGGAATCCAAGTAGCCTTCTTTCCCATTCTTCAATTTCTCTAAGGAAAACTCTATATTCTTTTCCTTTTGTTGTTCTAGACCAGTCCACTAGGTCTAGGGAAATTACTTTTGTCTGCAATTGTAAATTCCGCATAACACCTACACTAATAGATTTTTAGAGTTACTGAGGTATGTGCCATATATTAAAGACAAGAAAGGAAATATTCAGATGTACCTCAATGGTTTACCACAATCCTACCAAGATATGGTTGAATTTGATGAACAAAGGACATTAGACGAAACCATTTGGAAGGCCAAGTGCTACTATGATCAGTCTAAACCTAGGGATGAATTCAAATAGATTGGAAGAAAAAGGACAAAACCATTTTTAGAGAGAAAGGGCCAAAATACCCAAGACATAAGCAAATGAGGAAAAATGTCAAGTTCACCACACCTACTAAGGATGAGTTCCAAAAAAAAATCCTACAGCTAATAGAAATCAGGTTATGAAAGAAGCAAGAGTAGAGGTCGAGGAGCCTAGGAAAAGGCTTCTATGGTGTTGGGGATGTGGAGAAAACCATGTGATGAAGATTGTCCTCATCAAAAGAAAAACAACAAGAAGTTGTACCATGTCCAAGAGGCAACAATGGTGAATGATGTGGTGCTAAACATAACTCAGATTTACACGATGGTAGACAATAAACAAGTAGATAATCAAGCCTTTGTGATTGAAATGGAAGGTATGGTTTCCAGCCAACTAGTTTCAATTTTAATTGATCCAGGTTATAATTTCACTTATGCCAATCCAAAGGTTGTAGAAATGTGCAACTTGAAAATAAAGCCCCATGTGAAGTCATGGTTGTTCCAAATAGCTACAAGAATAATAACAGAAGTGGCTAATTGGGTGGAATCGTGCCACCTAAAATTGGATAGCATGCCCACAACAACAAACCTCAATATACTATTGTTGAGTTCGTATGTTGTTTTAATTGGAATGGACTAGTTGGCAACCCACAAAACCAAGGTGGATTATAATAATAAATGATTACAGTGCATCAGCAATGAAGGTGAAGAAAATATATTGGAAGGGAAGAGAAAGTCAGTCTTAACCACCCATCTTAGCACTTCAAGTGAAGAAATGTAGCTAGAAGGGGTGCGCCATGTTTATGATCCAAGTAACTGGTATAAAATAAATTAGTGAGCTGAAAATCAAAGATAATCCTACCTTAAAATAGTTTAGTGATGTATTTTTGAAAGAAATATCGAGATTGCCACCCAGTACATAAATCAACTTCTCCATTGAATTGATTCTTGATTCAGTACCATTTTCTTAGGCCCCATATCACATGAGCATGCCAAAGTTGGTAGAATTAAAGCTACAGGTAAAAGAGATGCTAGATAAAGGGTATATTAGACCCAATGTGTTGCCCTAGGGAGCATCAACAATGTTTTTAAAGAATAAGTGTGGCACATTGTGACTATGTATTGATTAATAGCAATTGAATGAAGCTACATTGTAAAACACCTCATATTTCCAAGAATTGACAATTTATTTGAGTTGTTGGCATTATAGTGTTGGCATTGATGTCAATAGGAACTTAGTATTGTTTTTCATATCATTGATGTCAACTTGATGATGGTAGCTCTCATTATTTTTTATTATTGATCATTGGTTTGATGCAGAGATCCTAATTTGATGCGGAGATGTTGATCCATGCATAGGTGTTTGGTTAACTAGGCCTTTAAGATCTTTACTTGAGGTGGAGGTTTTTGGTCTTGTTTGGGCTTCAAAATGTCATGCAAATATCACTCATTACCATACATTTTTCACCTATGCTTCCATTATATCACTCACTATTCACCACCTTGTCACTCCATTTTCCCTATTATTCACCATTAATGGGTCTCATTTATATTTTCCAAATATTATTTATTTTTAAGCATTTTTTTAGAAGAAATTCTTGATTAAATATTAGAAAATAATATATTTTACTTCATATATGGAAAGTGGGTTGTTTTTGTGACATGTGTAGGTGCCAAGGAAGCTTCCAAGACAACTTTATGTGGCTTTGAATGATCAAATTCGAATTTGATAAGAGAAACCTCATGGAGAAGATCAAGGACAAAAGGGGGTTATGTGTCTAGATGGTTGAGAGATTTATGGAACTAAAGAGATATTAGTGGATGATCATTATGAGTTTTTTATCTCATCCCATTGTATAAATAGGAGTACAATCTCCTCCATTTGTAATTTTTAGAGTTCCATTTGTAAGTTTTTGTAATCTTAGAATTTTGGATTATGTAATCTTAGAAGCTTAGAGTTCTAATCTTAGAGTTGGTTTGTAATGCAGATTTTGAAATAAAGGATCATACTTCAATTTTGCTTCTACATCTGAGTCTCCATTGAAGCGGGTGCTTGTGGAGTTATGGAGGGCCCCCATGGCCTCACTTGCATGCTTATTTGTTTATTTTAGGTATAATTTATTTTATGTTTTTGTTTGATTTCAGTTTTCAAGTTTTTGTTAAATGTTCTAATATTGGAAGAGTCTTATTTGAAAGTGTTCTTGTAAGAGAACCATAAGATTTCAAACAATTATTAGATCTAGGCTTTTAAGTTCTTATTAGATGTTTTAATGTTGGAAGAGATCTTGTAGAATATGTTCTTGTAAGAGAACCATAGATCTCAAACAATTGTTAGATCTAGGTTTGATTAGTTATTGAAAGAGGTCTTAATGAATATGTTCTTGTAAGGGGACTTTAATATCTTGGACAAATTAGAAATCTTTCTAGATCTATATATTTTAGATAAGCGCTTGTAAGTTTACCTTCCCAGGTTGACATTAAATTAAGCTCTAATTTGCATCTGCATTTTAGACCAAACAGGTCCTTATAATGATGTCTTGATGATCTAGAAGTGTTGTTGGAGGTTTAACAAGGTTTGGAGGAGTTGCAAGAGCTTGCATAGTTGATGCAGAGGATGAGGAAGTGTGTGTCAAATTTATGGACTGAGAGGAGAAATTTTTACCTAAATTAAGTTACAGTCTCTGGGAGTTAGACCTACATAGGGAGTTAGACCTACATAGAGTAGTTGTAGGCTCGCAACCACAGGGAGGCCAATGGAAAGAGAGCGTCTACAGTCTTTGGGAGCTAGTAGTATTCCTAGCAGCTATGTCTGTAGGTGATTTTCTGTGAAATATGCGCACACTTCAAGTAGTTTTATGAGTTTTTCCAATGGTTTTGTTTGGTTTTTTTATTAAAAGGTTGGAAAAAAGTTAACTAACTTCTAGAAGGTGGTTAAAGTGAGGATTAATTCTCATTAAGTGAAGTTAGTGGCTTGATCCAGGTGGATATTGGTGGCCACCCACCTATTCCACCTAGACCCCATAGTTAGTTTCATCTGTTTCCTTGTTCATTTAAGCATTTACTAGTTTTAGCAGTTTTTCAGGTCTTGAACTTCCGGAGTAGTTTTGACCCCCTAAACAGCTTCTTTTGGGGGTCCACGGTAGGCCCATAGCCACATTAAGGGCTTGCAGCGAAACCTGTAGTACTCAACGAGACCTTTCCAACAAGGCATCGTACGCGCCAAACGGAGATAATATGGCCAAGTTACGACCCCGGGAAGTTGGCAGCCTAACTAACCCCAACGGGGCCCAGAAACTCTTGGTGTTACATCTCCTAGGGTTAGGATTTTGGTTGTTTAGGGTTCTCTCATGTTTTCCAATAATAAATAGGCCCTTGAGCCTCATTGTAACACAGTTCAAAGGCATTTAGCCGCCACATCTCTTCTTAGAGATAAGCTACCATCGCCCGAGCTATCTTAGTTCCATTATGTTTGTAAGCATAGTTCAATATTTTTCTATTAATGAAATGAAGTTTTTTTCTGTTACATCTTTGTGTTTATGATTATATTTGTAAGTCTTTTCATTCCTGTTTAATTTTGGATCATGGATATATCTAGTCAAGCAGCAAAAATGTCAAAGTATGAACAAGAGTATTTGGCTCTCCATATTTGAGTGCTATTATTGTTTAAACACTTAAAATATTTTATTTATAGGAGGAATTTTTTTCTTAGAGAGGTTGATTCTTTTGGTGTGAGAGAGTTACTATCATGCATTTAGAGCCAATTATGAGAGGAGAATGATTGAGGTGCCATATATTGATAACGTGGTAGCAGAGTGTGCATGGATCTGTAGAAATAGAGAGTCTGTGTTGTTTGCAAAACTCATGGTTGAAGATTAATTGTATGCAGAGATAAAGTGATGGGATTTCTATGGAGTTTTCTAACTTGTTAGTGATTGCAGGGGCCACAAATTATTCAGTAGTTGTTGTTGTATGGTTATCAGTTTATTTTTTGTTGTAGCTTCTATGTGAGAGAGTTGTAATGATTTACTGTAGTTCTTTGAGATAGAGTATATGTTATGTATTAAGATATGTTATGTTGCTAATGGAGATGATTTTGAGAGTGTGCATGTAGGATATTTGATGCGTGAAGATGTTGCAAGATTTTTGTATTATTTTTTGTTGCATTATGAGTAGAATTATACATTTGTGAGCTTGGTTTGCTGATATGGTTGAGTATGTGAGAGCCATAGCTTATATGTTGTTGTTGATTATTGTTGAGAGTTGATTTGAGAGTGATGGTATGTTGTTGTTTTGTTGAGAGTGTGTGTATGGGCCATATTTATTGTATTGTTTTTTTTTCACTTGCCGGTTCACGGATACCCTGGTCAATGGGTAGCCGCTACGTCCAGGGGTTTAAATCTCTGAGTGGACACCACTCGAAGGGCATCAACACCCTTCGGCCTATTTACTGACCTAACCCCAAGAGCTTTCGGGATTCGACCCTATGACCTCCCATTGGCGAGGCACTTGATTTGACCGATTGAGCTAACTCTTGGGGCTCATATTTATTGTATTGTTGCATGAGTTATGTGTAGATTTATTCGGGTAGAGAGTGTGTTAGATGTGCTTATTTATATTGTGAATCTAGTTTGAAAATTGATGAAAAGAGGTTCACGGTTGTCTGTATGCCAAGTATATGGGCATAGTATGAAATATTTTGAAATGTTGTCCGTGAAGGTTTGAAGGATGGGGCCTTCAGTGTTGTAGGTAGAGGCTTGCAAGTGAGTGGTGGCTGAAGTACTTACTCGCGGAATAGAGGGTTCCTTTCAGTGGTGGCTAGAAAACTAGTGAGGGTTGTGGCCCTCAACAGGTGGTGGTCTGCATAGTTTATGGGAGTGGTGTCTTCCCGGTGAGTATTGGCTCACATCTCTTTGCGAGTAGACGCTTACACACTAGTGGTGGTCAGTGCTTATATATATATATATCTATCTTTATATATAATATATTAATATAATATATATATATTATATATATAATATTTAATATATAATATATATAATATATATATATATATATTAGATATATATATAAGAGACGATGATAAAGGCTATCCACCGACGATGGTTTTTACCCTTGTGGTTTCCGCCTTACGTCTTGTTTATCATGTGTGATTATTGATGTGTTGTTGATATGTGTTATGATGGTTTATGGTTCATGCATTGATGATCTCATGGTTATATGCTTATTAGTTTTGTTGCTCACATGATTGTTGTTATTCATATGATATTATATGCTAATATATTGTGATATGATGCAAATTAAGTGTGTGATTCAATTAAAGTTTAATAAAGGGTAAAAATTGTTCACAAGTCACACTACTAATTCACAACCCCCCCCCCACCCAAGTAGTGCTCAAAGCTTCTAACATGACCAACTAAGAGGAGCCACATTATTTTTTAAAATAGATTTAAGACCTAGCTATCATCAAGTTAGAATTAAAGATGAAGATATTCACAAGACAAATATAAAGCATTATACAGGCACTAAAAATTCGTGGTGGTACGACTTGGGCTTACAAATTCTCCAACCACAATTATGTGCTTGATGGATAGTGTCCTCGACTAGTTTTTTTTTTAAGGATTTAAATATTTTCCTATATATAGTACTGTAGACGACTATTCTAGTTTGAAAATTCATATGTATAGAATGTGGGAAAATATTTAATAGAAGACATGCTATTTACTATTAAAATTGGTATTTTTTTGGCGAATATTAACCATTTAATCATATATATGTAAAAAATAGACGAATTTTCAACCAAATTGGCGAATATTTATTTTCAGAAAATGTCTAAAAAATAACCCATTTGCGAAATTTTGCCCCTAAAATTTTCCCTAAATTTGTGCTATTGTTTGTGGATGATACCTTAGTTTAGTAAAAAACCAGAGAAGAACATTAGGAGAACTTGAAAGCAGTGCTCTAGTTGCTAAGGGAACACAAATTGTCTGTTAAACTCAGTAAATGCAAATTCTTTAAGTCACAAGTTAAATATTTGAGGCATATCATCTCAAAGGAAGGTGTTGTCGTGGATCCCAAAAAGATCAAGGCCATAATGGAGTGGCCTACTCTGTGAAATATTACAAAGGTTAGATCCTTCATGAGATTGGTCGGATATTACCGACACTTCATTCGAGATTTCTCAAAGATTGGGCATCTAATCATAGATTTACAAAAGAAAGGGATAAAACTCAAAGACAACAAGGTGTGCATCTGACCTTGAGCAACTCAAGGAGTTGCTAACACATGCACCTATCTTGAAAATAGTTGATATGAAGAAGAATTTCTAGTTTGCACAAATGCCTCCAAGGACGGACTAGGTAATGTCCTAATGCAAGAAGGGAATGTGATCTATTATGAATCAAGAAATTTAAAGGAGTAAGAAAAGAACTATGTCACTCATGACTTGGAACTAGTAGCAATCGTGCATGCACTAAACATGTGGAGGCATTATTTTCTTGGGAGAAAATTTGTATTAATGTCAGATCATGGAGGGTTGAGATACTTTCTTGATCAACCTAAATTAAATTCAAGACAAGCCATATGACTATCCCTTATCAACAAGTTTGAGTTTGAGATCAAGCATATTAAGGGCAAAGAAAACACAGTAGCAAATGCACTTAGCAGAAGTCTACAAGTAGCTCACTTGGCAACCATTAGCACTTGTGAAATTGACACCAAAGAAAGGACCAAAGGGTCATTGCAACACAATGAGCATTTTCACTATGTGAAGGAATGCTTGCAAGAGGAGCCAGAAGGGACAATGAGCAAGAACTACAAGCTAACTATTGATGGTATGTTGTTGTTCAAATATAGATGGTATGTACCTAGAGTGATCGACTTGAAGAAGCTCATAATGGAGGAGTTTCACAAAAGACCTTATTCAGGTCATCCTAGTTATCAAAAAATGATAATGGTGATGAAGACATTGTATTATTGGTCAAGAATGAAGAAGGAAGTAGTTGAATACATGATTTCCATATTCTCCCTAGTTCTAACCATAAAACGAATCTAACCCTAGAACAACACATGGAAGATAAGTGTAGAACTAAGGACGAATTTCCATGGCTTCATTAACTAGTTGAGAAAAGGTGCCCCACTTACCATTTTTCCCATAAAATGACCAACTAATGCTCTCATCATTAATCGTTCAACCCCCTCCATGCCAACATCTAGGCCTACTACCATCTTCACCTTCTTTGCCTTAAACCTATTGCACTTTCTTACTTGTTTCTTGTGATTTGATAGAGCTACAATTACATCTTCGTAGACTTTCACCTTAGAAATATGTGCCCTTTTTGAAACCTAAGATGATTTAACATCCTTATAATCTTTGATCTCCTTGTCTCATGCCTCCATATTGGAAAAAGAGACTTCAACTACCCAAATGTAGGCCTCTAACATCATGATCAAAATTTGGAACCCCAACCACAAAACACCTTCAACAAGATAAATAAGATAACTACACATGGAAATTTCTTGAAAATCAACCAAGTGAAAACCTTCAATAAGAAAAACAATATAATTACCATCATTACATGTGAATTGTTCACCTCCCAGGGACCTTAAATATCTAGCCCCATTCTATCAAAAATCTTCTCGTGAAATACCAACAATTGGAAATCTAAGCATTGGAACATGCTATCAGACATTTGTTAGATCCTTAACTACTGAGAATGTCTCCACAAGTCTACCCCCTCCTAATGTGACTTGAAGACAAGACTTAAGTAGAGTGGCTCCACTATATAATCAACCTCATCTAAAATTTTCATAGGCCTAAGAATTACTTAACCCTTGTCTCAACCAAGCCAAACGTTAAATTGGTGTGCGTCTTTGATGTATGAGACCCTTTTGTGGGACAAGGGATAGTGTGGGTCTTTGGTGTATGAGACCCAGCCAATTGCCAAATTGGTGTATGAGACCCCTTTGTGGTACAAGAGACCTATCTACATACAACAATTTTACTGTGTACATACTCTACCCCTTTGGATTTGAACTTATAGTCTCTTAAAAGAAAGCAATACTCAAACTATACATACTCTTTTGGATTTGAACTTATAGCCTCTTAAAAGAAAGCATATACTCTTAACCATTAAACCTACTCAAACTATACACCAAAAACATCACTACTTTAAAAAAAAATTACAATAAATAAATATAATATTCATAGTGTTTATACACCTAATGCGTCACTACCTCTATTTCAAGAGAGTAAAACACACATATAGGCAATATAACACCATAGTAGCAACACCAAAAAATATCACACTCACACTACTAAACTAGCAACATAACACCCTCAAAAGATCTACTTTGTTTCACTAATGTTTAGGATTAATTTGATCCTTTGGAGATAAATGATTTCGTTCCACTGACATTTAACTAATTTTGCCCTAACCCTAAAAAAAATCCTAGAAAGAAAGATACTATATCTATCTCCGACCCAGAAAGTAAATTCCACCGGTAACTTCGATTGAAGAAACTAGCGTTTCTTTATTGTGATCATTACAAAGGAACATCATCCATGTGAGGCGCTATCCATGTGACCACCTTGCGACTTAAATGCCAATGCAGAAAAGGACTGCAAATTGTCAAACATTTTTATGGGGTTTACTACAAATAATCATAACAGCAGCATCGGGATTTGAATTCATTAAATTCTTCTTGTGTCCCTCTGAAAACTGAAACGGTGGGCGATGAGTAATTGCAGGATTAATATCTCATTCCCTCCCTGCAACTCTGCAGAAAGCAAAGGCAGGATCTGTTTCCAATGCAACTCAACGGAAAACAAAGAAAGAAAGTTAAAAAAAGCAGGATGGGATCTGTTTCCAATGCATGCATCTGTTGCCCTCTCACGTCTGCTCTCTGCTCTGCTCTGCTGTTACGTGTTGTTCACTGTGTTTGCTGTTTCTATGGCAGTGTTCACTGTGTTTGCTGTTTCTATGGCAGTAGTCTATAATGCGACTTTTTGAAAGTCTTTCCGGCGGATTTTTCCGGTCAAAATCCGGCAGCAATTTATTGGAATCCCAAGTTTGATAGCTAGTTTTCTGCACAATCAATGGCTTCCAGGGGTTTTTCAGGGCGCTGAATCCAAATATGCAGTTAAAAAACCATTTTAACTGCTAAAAATCAAGATTTAACCTCATTTCTTCCGCCGGATTCCGTCACCGGAATCTCCAAAAAGTCGCATTATAGACAACTTCGTTTCTATGTAGTTCCTCCTGGGTTTGTCAGCGTAACAGTTGAGAGTATCTATGCTCACTGAGTTGGGGTAAAGTTATACAAATCTTTGGGAGTTTTTTTAACTGTTCCGGGTTTGATTGTCAGTGAGAATTTTTTAATTTAAATTTTGAAGTTGGTTGAAGAAAGTATGTTATTTTGAGTGATTTGGTTAATAATCTTTTCCTAGTTGGGTATAGGTTTAAGTGTTTAAGTATTAGGAGACATGTTGTAATTATAATTACCATAATTTTGGAGATTGGCTCAAAAAATTGAAATATTAATTCATTTATTTGTTGTTTTGATGAAATATAATATAAATTTTCGTCTATCACAAATGTTATTTTTACAAAATTAGAAACAACAACAACAAAAATTCTATATTAAAATTTTTGAAACGAAAGTAATTTTATACTTAAAAAATTGTAAAAAATTTAAAACACATTTCCCTCTTCCCAAAATTCTTTTGGACTATAGAGGTTGGACAATAGCAATGATTAGGGTTGTAATCCACCGCAAAGTCACTATCACAATTTTGGAATTCAAATAGGGGTCCCTTCCCTGCCATTCACCATTATAAAAGCATGGTTTGTTGACATTAGTCTTGATTATTGTTGAATAAATTTGGATTCAATAGAGGTTCGACAGTAGCAATGATTCGAGTTGTAATCCACTGCAAAGTCACTATCACAATTTTGGAATTCAAATAGGGGTCCCTTCCCTCTCATTTACCATTATAAAAGTATAGTTTGTTGACATTAGTCTTGGTTATTGTTGAATAAATTTGGATTCTAATAGGGATGATAGAGTAAAGTTTTAAATCTGTTAAAAAAATAAATTTGAATTCAATAAGGATGATCTAGTGAAGTTTTAAATCTGTTAAAAAATTTGATGAGTTCCTTAACAAACTTTTTTACAATTATCTAAATTTTGAATTTAATAATCTAATGCTTCATTGTATTTGAATCTTGATGTATTAGTAAATAATTCTGCCTTTACCTACTAAACCCATAACCACTTGAAATCTTTAACTTATGCATGCTTTTCTTTTTTAGAAACCAGGATGCTTTTATATTTTCAAAGTTTAACTAGAATGCTTTATATTTTCAAAGTTTACATTGATCCATTTAATGATTGAGCCATAATTTTTTTTAGTATGTACAGATCACTTGAAGTTTATTTTTAATATCTAATATTTCATTCTTTATATTAATTTTTTTTTTAAGTATGTAGGGATCACTTGAAGCTTATTTTTAATATCTAATATTTCATTTTTTACATTAAATTTCAGTTTTGAGTTTTAAAATTTTATTTTATATGTTTTCCCAATCTGCAATATTAACAAATTTGATGTGGTTAGTTCTTTAGGAATTTGTAAGATTTTAGATAGTAAAAGTTAATGTTGGAAATAAGTAAATAGGACTATTCTGGTGAGAGAAATATTTAATGACTTTTTCTTAGGTTTTGAATATAATAATTATCTCTTTCAATTATTTCTGGACAAAATATTACCCATTTATAATAGTATGAAATAATTTTATCTCGTGTAATAGTAATATTCAACCTTTCAAATCTATTCACCACAAATCCTAATTTCAATTTAAAAAATAAAATAAACTCGAACCTTAAGATAATAAAATTCCCTGGCTCACATGGATTTCAATGAAAATTTGCAGCTCGAAATCCTCAACCAAGAAAAAAGAAATTGTTCCCTCTGATAATTAAAAAATAGAGAAGTTCAAACTATGATGAAAACAACGACCCTTCCATGTGTTGAGGAGGCCAAACACATCATTAAAAAAATATATAGCTTTTACGGGTAGTCGGTTCAGGTTGGGTTATTTTCACGTAACGTTACTGGTGTCTGAGCCACCAGTACTGTGTTTCTACAAATATTCGACTGGGTTATTTTCACGTAACATTACTGGTTTCTGTGCCACCAGTACTGTGTACTTTACGGAACTCTAACGAAACCCAATGGGCCCGCAAACGGTACAATAAAAAACAGTGCCCTACGGCGGACATGTTGTAGGACAGTGTCCTATTAAAAATAGTTTAAAGGCTGATAAATTGGTTCAGAAGATAATGGAAATTTTGTCAAGATTCTGAAACGCTGGCAGATTTTTCGAAAACCTAGGTTACAGTTAGTAAATTTCAAGATTTTGGGTGTTTTATTGGTTCTTGATAGTGTTGAATCTTTCTTGATAATGTTGAATCCATTTTCACCATAAAAAAACACGATTCAAACACTAGTGTTTTGATTTTTTGAAATTCTTTTTACCAGATTCCAGCTAGAAATCTGCAAACCAATTTGTGGCTTCGTTAGACAACACTTCATTTTTAAGTAGAGTGTGGCGTGGATTGGAAACCTTTATTGGGATGCTTGGCGAGATGGAAATTGCGAGGCAAATTGCTACTCTGCTTGTCAAATACAATAAATTTCTTTTCCTTACTCATCCATATTTTTGGTTAAAATGATCAAAATAGATACTAAAGTTGTAAAAATTGTCAAAGTTCAGATTTGAAAATCCAATTCCTACCTTGAGGATGAGCAACCCTAGGTGTCACGTCCCTATCCCAGTGGTAATCTTCCAATTTCACCAATACTTAAGTATATGGGCTATGCCTAACACAACATTTAGTCAATTTTCCAATAAGTGTTCTTAACAATGCAGTGGAATAAACATTCGTATTATCTTCTTCAATAAGTCTTTTATCAATATGCAGCAGAAATCATAACATAGGTATACACATATACTTCGGAGGGGCAACTCTCGTAAAGTTTGCCCAATAGTATAATAACTTCAATATTTTACAAATACACAATTTACACTTAAGTCGTGCAGTGAGCCAACTTGACCTACACACTTAACCAATTTACCAATTTGTGCCACAATCATGCAACACGCTGCTGCTGCTCGCACTACACAATTGGAAAACCCAAAATATGTCTAGGTGTAACACGTTCTGCCCGGACCATTCAACTCGCCCCAACCTGTGCATGCAGCGTACATGTTGTCTACTTGTCATGTTGTGTGGTCGTGATGTCGCACTACTTTATCTGTGGTCTGCACGACACATCATTGCACTTGAATTCCTCGTGTCACTCACGCCCAAGTCTACAACATGTTACCCTAAACTCGCTCTTTCTGCAATCGTTCAACGCATTACCCGTCACTATGGGCGCATGGCATGCACGCAGTGCGGCTTACCAGTGGTCACCCAGACTTGCCTGAATGCGCTACGACCCACTTGCTGTAACATGTTCGTCAATGCGGTCCTTTACCTACGGTCTCCTTCGCTTTCCTCCTCGCTCGACTCTCCTCTTTCATTTATACACCTCGTTCGACCATGGCATACTCAACCATCACGTCCTTTGGATACTCAAAGGTTAGCCCAAGTGTCCATTACATGCGTTGGCCTACACATTATAATATGTCGGCTCGTCTCCAAAATAACCATGTCATTGCCCATCACTTCTGTGTCGCTGCCTCTCAAGTTAGCCTTACCACCCGTCTGCCCGACTTCGTATGATGGTTCCACGCATGTTGTCTAATCGGTCGCTTGACCCACCTTGCCCACGGGTTGCTCGCACTTGGTGTGGGCGCGTTCATGACGTTTCAATCTGTGTTGCCTCGCTCGAGAGCGCCCCCACCAGAATGCCCAACTCGGGTCACCCGGCGTGCTCGGTCATTGCACGCTTTCCCATCACACCACCATTGCATGAATCGTCCTAAGGGTGGGCGCTCGCCCAATACATTGTGCTCGTGCGCCCATCGTCGCACATAACAGAACGCCACCTCCGAGTTGCCTTTAACGGAACGCTCCAACCTAAGTCGCCTTTAACTGAACATGAGCGTCTGTCACACATTTCGGGCGCGCCCGCATGCCTTTAGCCGCGATCATCGATTTTTCGACTCTCTCAGGCACTCACCAACTCGAGGCCCTGACATCCTCCACCACCCTAGAAATGTTGTCGTCCTCGACAAAAATATCATCATCAAGACATCGCAAAGTGTCGCTAGCTCCAACATCCATTGTCCATGTTGCCCAACTCTTCTAATCATCAGATAAACCTCCATCAAGGCTCATGTCTCAAAAATGGGGAAGTCTCCTCAATCC
The DNA here is from genome assembly GCA_000404065.3 of Pinus taeda. Lineage (NCBI taxonomy): Eukaryota > Viridiplantae > Streptophyta > Pinopsida > Pinales > Pinaceae > Pinus > Pinus taeda. Next base: position 82,343 of record APFE031445663.1, read on the forward strand.
ATGATCATCAACCACATATGTCGCAACTCCACACGCTGCCCACTGTGGAAGGTTGATCCCTCTCAATTCGAGCTACATGCTACCACTGCAACATATATCATGTCGACTCATCATCTACCGTCATCATGTGAAATCTTTGTTGTGATACTCCATCCCAACACAACATATCTCGGTTTCCCTCGATATAGCTTGGCTATAACCAAGACATATCTTCAACATAACTCTGCAAAATTGCATGCCCTCATGACTCAAACTAGTCGGGTGATCAGTGCAACTATCAACTCAAATCATGAGAATGTCCATCCTCATGCTTCTATCGGTTGTTTCTTTAGCATCCTGCCACAATATCAACTCAATCAAGAATCCATATCAAGTGTAAAATAAGCCATGTCCAAGTCCATGAAGTAGTCCTCATCTCATCTGCAACATGTTTTCATCAATGCTAATGTCCATGTGTTTCTCACGACGATGTCCCAACAACCACATCCATCCAAGCATCATCATCATATATGTGTGAGAGGCCCTTTCCCGAAAGGCCCCTTTGTTAGGTTGGTGTAATCCTTATCATCATCAAGGCACTGCACACACCCACCTCCAAAGGTCTTTTGTGTAAGAAGGGCCAGGAAGTTCCCTCCCTGGCTCTCATCCACCCATGTATCAGAGTGATGATGTGTCCTCAAGTACTCATGCACAACAACGCCCTCCTCGTGTACATCCAAGCTTCCCAAGCTTTTCCTTCGTCAATTGAAAGTCATATATGCCCATAGCATACCTACAAAAGTCCACAATGCCAGCTAGATCTCTACCTGCATAACCTTCCCCAACCACTGCCTTTAGAAGAAGTACTTGGATTCCCACTCTCATCACCAACTCCATGGTGAAGTCTCTCAGTAGAAGATGCACTTGTCATTTTCCCCAAGATGAGTGGAATTGCCTTTGCATGGCCTCCATCCTTCTTTCTATCTCTTGCAACAAAGTCAATCATTCGCTCCTCCTTCGTTGTTTGAGTCACACATCCAAGTTCCCTTTGTTCCACATAGTCATTCTTCACATTCAGGGCCTTTGGATACAAGTCACCGAAACAATCCTTGGTCTATATCCCAAGTGACTCTTCTTTGTCATCGAAACGATCATGGTCCGCCCTCCAGCTACAATCAAGAGTATATCATGGTCCACCATCAGTATGGCTTGTGCAGCTATCAAGAAATCTTACCCCAACATCATAGCATGATCATCCATATCAATCACCTTCAAATCGAACTTTCCAAACCATGAACCAACTCTCACTTGTGTGTTCTTCAAAACACCTGCCACAACTTTCATGGTAGAGTTTATAGCTTTGAAATCACTCAACTCTCTTTCCACTTCAGCTTTCTTCCCAAATGATGTCACTACCTTCTTGCTAAAGAATCTATGTGTAGCTCCTGTGTCAACCAATGCAACAAACTTCTTTCCATGTATGGTCACCTGCACAAAACTCAACCTCAAGGCATCTCCATCCTTTGTAGGCTTTGGCTTGTGTCTTACCTCAACAACCTTCTTCAACAATTCAACCTCAGAAGTGTCTTTCGACCTACGCATTGACCTGATAATCCTCTTGAGGTATGCAATTTACCCTTTCGGTTCATTCGAGCAATGTGATCTTGGTCTAGCTTGAGTTCCACCAAGCTTCTCCTTCTTCATGTTCTTCTCAAGTGCACTTATTTGGCACACATTGACCTCTTCCACTCGAAGTGACCCAACCATCCACATATCATCCTGCATGGCCCAGTAATAAGCTCCAATTATTTCGATGTAATCAAGCTCAACTTCTTCTATAACAACGGGTTTATGATTAAGAAATTCCCTCTTGATCTCATATTCAAGCCCCTTGACTTTATCCCGCAACATGGTACTTCTCTCGCTTAAGCGATATCATTCATCCATGAGTTCCTAGACTTTTTGGTCACCCTGTTGTATCTTCTCGTCAAGTTCATCAAATTCAGCAGACCTCCCATGAATATTATCCAAGGCCTTTCGCACCTCGACTGTCTCATCTCCAATGTGCCCCAAGAGTTTCCACTCTTGCATAAGAGCCTCATAGTGTTGTTGCTTCTTGTCCTTCCAATAACCTGTCATGTCTTCAAGCTTTTGAAAATCTCTTTCAACCATCTTCCTTCGTCCAGCTTGGCCCAAGCTGCCTGCTTTGCACTTGCTCAACTATGTCGCACTGTGACCAAATCCTATGTACCCAAGCTGCAATACTAACTGCAACCCTATCGTCGTATTCCTGCTTCCTCTTCAATCAAATCCCTATGGAAAGTTCCTCTTTTACCATCTGTCACGCCCCTATCTCGGTGGTAATCTTCCAACCACACATAGGCAGATGCAACATCACTATACTTTTTCTTTTCACCAATACTTAAGTATACGGGCTACGCCTAACATAACACTTAGTCAATTTTCCAATAAGTCTTCTTAACAATGTAGCGGTTCCTCTGATACCCTCTGTCACGCCACTATCTTGGTGGTAGTCTTCCAACCACACATAGGCGAGTGTGGCATCGCACTTTTTATTTTCACCGATACTTAAGTATACGGGCTATGCCTAACATAACAATTAGTCAATTTTCCAATAAGTGTTCTTAACAATGTAGCAGAATAAACATTCATATTAGTCTTCCAACCACACATAGGCAGGTGCGGCATCGCACTTTTTATTTTCACCAATACTTAAGTATACGAGCTACGCCTAACATAACACTTAGTCGATTTTCCAATAAGGTTTCTTAACAATGCAACGGAATAAACATTCATATTAGTCTTCCAACCACACATAGGCGGGTGCAGCATCGCACTTTTTATTTTCACCAATACTTAAGTATATGGGCTACGCCTAACATAACACTTAGTCAATTTTCCAATAAGTGTTCTTAACAATGCAGCGGAATAAACATTCATAACACAAGTATACACATATACTTGGGAGGGGCAACTCCCGCAAAGTCTGACAAACAATATAATAACTTCAATATTTACAAATATATAATTTACACTTAAGTCGTGCAATCAACCAACTTGACCTACACACTTAACCAATTTACCAATTTGTGTCATAGTTGTGCAGCACGCTGTTGGCCTACCCGCACTACACAATTGGAAACCCCAAATTCTGTCTCGACGTAACACGTTCTTCGAGGACCGTTCAACTCAGCCCAACTCGTGCACGCAACCTACACATTTTATGCCTGTTGTGTCATGTGGTCGTGATGCTGCACTGCTTTATCCGTGGTTTGCACAACACTACACCTGAACTCTGAACGATGTCACTCACGCCAAAGTCTACAGCATGTCCGCCCGGACTTGCTCTTTCCACAGTCGTTCAACGCCTTGCCCATCACTACAGGTGCATGGCCTGCACGCAGTGCGACTTGCCTTCCGTCACCCAAACTTGCCTGAACGCACTACGACTCGCCCATTGTAACCTACCTGCCATTCGACCATGGCATACTCAACGTCGTGCCCTTTGGATACTCAAAGGAGGCCTAAGTGCCCATTACATGCGTCGGCCTGCATATTATAATATGTCTTCCCAACTCTAAAATAACCATGTCGTTTCCCAACACTTCCGTGTCACTGCTTCTTGGGTCGGCCCTGCCACCCGTCTGCCCGACTCCGTATGATGGTTCCACACATGTTCTCTAACCTATCGCTTGACCCACCTTGCCCATGGGTTGACCGCACTTGATGTGGGCGCACTCATGTCGTGTCAATCTAGGTTGCCTCGCCCATGGGTTCCTTGCCAGGCGTGCACCCACCCGAACGCCCAACTTGGGTCACCCAACACGCTCACTCATCACACACTTGCCCATCACACCTCCATCGCACGACGTAAGGGTGGGCGCCCAACCAATATGATGTGCCCGTGCGCCCGTCATCGCACATAACCGAGTTCCACCTCCAAGTTGCCTTTAATTGAACACTCAAACTTGAGTCGCTTTTAACTGAAGACGGGTGTGTTGAAAATAATACTGAGAGGGGGGGTGAATCAGTATTATCTAGTTCTTTTAACAAATCTTCCTTATTTACACTTTGAATTATTTTTGCATATCAGTACCATAAAATAATGAGCAAGAAAAACAGACAGTCACATCAAAGAACACCAGATATAAGGTGGAAACCCAATGTGGGTGAAAACCACCTGCTAAAATATGTCTCTATCTTCTTTCAAATTAGAAACTTCTTTTACAATGTTTTTGTACTGGTGCAGTCCTTTACCAGTACGCAGGCTGCAACCTGCTGAGAGCTACAACTCCCTCTCGTTTTCCAGTCTCTCCTGGAAGGGAGCTACAACCCCCTACTTCTTTTCAAGGACCACTTTTCATAAATTTTCAAACTGGATCCATATACATCAAATGATCATCAAGTACATGTAAATTACACAGTTAACTGCAGTAACCAGATCAACAATAACAGAACTGAACCCAGAACACCTTATCAACATAAAA